>CAIGQV010016645.1:1988981-2024689 GCA_903798115.1 Danio jaintianensis
ATAATATAATATAATATAATATAATATAATATAATATAATATAATATGGGCTGCACGGTGGCGCGGTAGCTGCATGTTCGCCTCACAGCAAGAAGGTCGCTGGTTCGAGCCTCGGCTGGGTCAGTTGGCGTTTCTGTGTGGAGTTTGCATGTTCTCCCCGTGTTCGCGTGGGTTTCCTCCGGGTGCTCCGGTTTTCCCCACAATTCCAAAGACGTGGTATAAGTGAATTGGGTAGGCTAAATTGTCCGTATAGTGTATGTGTGTGAATAAGTGTGTATGGATGTTTCCCAGTGATGAGTTGCAGCTGGAAGGGCATCTGTTGCGTAAAACATATGCTGGATAAGTTGGCGGTTCATTCCGCTGTGGCGACCCCAGATTAATAAAGGGACTAAGCCGAAAAGAAAATGAATGAATGAATAATATAATATAATATAATATAATATAATATAATATAATATAATGTCGCTGGTTCGATTTCCAGCTGGGTCATTTGGCATTTCTGTGTGGAGTTTGCATGTTCTCCCTGTGTTGGCGTGGGTTTCCTCCGGGTGCTCCGGTTTCCCCCACAGTCCAAAGACATGCACTGTAGGTGAAATGAATAAACTAAATTGGCCGTAGTGTATGTGTGTGAATGAGTGTGTATGGATGTTTCCCAGTACTGGGTTGCAGCTGGAAGGCTATCCGCTGTGTAAAACATATGCTAAAGGGAATAAGGGAATAAAGGGACTAAGCCGAAGGAAAATGAATGAATAATATAATATATGTTTCTTACATGAAAAGGGGGTTTCAAGCATCAATAAAGATATTAATAAAAATAAATAAAAAGTATTATACAGGTTTAACTTTTTCTGTACCTTAGAATGTGTAATGTTTATTTTATTTATAATTTTTTTTTTTCACAAAAAAAGACCTCCACATTTTTACCATAATTTACAGAACAAAAATGTTCGTTCAGTGTGTAACAGTTTATACACTGCCCGAAACAATCTTGCCAAGCATATTGATAACAAGAATCATTTGATAAATATTGCCACTGTTTAAGGGTCACAGTTTAGCCCGCAAAGAAGTTAATTTGAAATATTTTTACTTTGCCACTGCCCTTAAGCCATAGGTTTTACCCACTTGTCCGCAAGCAGTTTTGAAACTATTTAAAACAACAATCTATTTAGTCTACACAAACATATACACACATTTTTAGGTTTCTGTGAATTTTGGGGACTTTCCATAGATTCCTATTGTTTTATACTGGCTAAATTACAATTTATATACCTGAATCCAATCCTACCCCTAAACCTATCCCTTAAAGAGCACCTGTTTGCATTTTTACATTTTGAGATAAACATCATATATTTTTAATACAAAAAAATGTCTGAAGTAAAATCATGCATGCCTATGATGTGTAATTTCTAATTTAGTTAAATAATGAGTTAAAAGTTTTGCTATGTGAAATACTTGAGACACATTTCACTCATGTTAAATTATCCCCACATCACACTTGAGTTGTAATTTATGTCTAAGTAAGCAGGATTTGAGCTACTTTGCATGGTAAACTCTCAAGTTTCCCTCTTCCTACGCTGGTGCAAAACTTTGCAACTGTGTTATTCTAAGAACTCTCATCCATGACACCTGTCAAGAGACCTTTTGCTGTTGTTGGCCTCATCGCTAGAAGCTTCTCCAAGATAAATATTATTGCCCCACCACTTTGCAGGACTCGAACGTATCCCTGCACCGCTTTAACCAGGGGGTCACGTCGATTATGACAAGATGTTGGAAAATGAATGGCATGCTGCATTCATATGCACTGGAAAATGACAAAAATACAGCAAGACTCACACTTTAACTTACGCTTTGCCACACAACACAAGCTGCTCACTGTTATCTGCAGCAGTCCTGCAATATCATGTTTTCAAGGCAGGATCAAAGTGGATGACATAAGCCATTACACCCTTTAGAGAAGTTAGATAAATGCTCAGCAAAGACTCTTATCAAAGACCGGCTGTTTTAAGATTCTGATTAAAGTCCTACAGTGCTTTTTTCATACTCCCAGTGGAAATAGGTGTACAAACATTACACTGTTTGCACTGGCAGGAGAATTTAGTAAGAAGCTCCCTCCAGATTGCCCATGAGACCCAACAGCATTTTTTTTTCTGATTCATTATGGGAAGGAGCCTTTAGTGTTTTCTCTGCACTTTCTGAACTTACAACTAAGTGGTTAAACAAAATTCAACACTACTGGATTAAATACTGAGCATTTTTACATGGCTCTCTGGAATACTTTATACTGATTGGTCAATCACGGCATTCCAAGGTATGTTATTCCCAGATAACAGCTGATGAAACGAATAACACAGGCTTAGACGGGTACTTTGAATCATCTTGACTCTCAGTGAATACGTTCACATCCATATTTACACTCAACAATAATATAAAGAAACACTTTTGTTTTTGCTTCCATTAACTCAGACCTAAAACATTTTCTATGTACACAAAAGGCATATTTCTTTCAAATACTTTCCAACATTTGTTTAAATATGTATCTGGTCAGTATCTAGTTTGACCAACATTTGCAGCAGTGCAACACATCTCCTTCGCATAGAGTCTATCATGTTGTTGATTGTGGCCTGTGGAATGTTAGTACACTCTGGTTAAAATTTCTCCAGAGAGGTTGCTGGTTATTAGCAGGAACTGGAACATGCTGTTGTATATGCCGATCCAGAATATGCTCAATGGGTGACATGCCAAGTAAGTATGCTGGTCATGCAAGAACTGGGATGTTTTCAGCTTCCAGGAATTGTATACAGATCCTTGCAATATGGGGCCATGTAAACAACTCTGACATTAGCAAACCACTCAATCACACAATGCCATACATGCAGTCTTCAATATGTAATGTACTTTGAAAACTTTAGCTATGCAAACAGTTTGTTGCTAGTCTCAGACAGATGATTCTGGATGTAAAGATTCTGGATGTGGAGGTCCTGGGCTAGTGTGATTACGTGGCATGCGTTTTTGAGGCCGGTTGGAAATACTGCCAAATTATCTGAAATGCCTTTGGAGATGACTTAGGGGCCGATCACACCAAACGCGCTTTTTGCGTTGAGAGGCGCATCTTTTGAATGGTTTACTTATGGCCATTTTAACAGCATGCTGTGCCTTGCGTTTTTGCCGTTGCACGCTCGCAGTTGAAAAAAAGTCAACTCTGAGCGGAAAAAGCACGTTACATCACTCGCGTCTTTTTCATTCTCCAATCAAATGAAAGCAGAGGCGGGGTTTCCTTTGAGGTGACAGCAGTGTTTGTGTTGTCAAGATGACTACGGAGACTTTTGAAGATAGAGAAGAGACTAGTGGTTGCTGTTTTGAGTTATCCGAAGCTGTATGACTTCACAAATCTTGAATATTACAATATTATTAAATATACAAATTATACCAATATCAACAACAACACTCGCGCACAATACGCAGCTGATTCAGTCGTTGCCTAGCAAGATAAAAAGCGTACCACGCTTTTTTTTTTATTGTCAACAAAAAAGGGAGTGTGGTGCACCTCGCGTTTTTAGAACGGGAAAGCACGTTCGGTGTGATCGGCCCCTTATGGTAGAGAAATGAACATTCAATTCAGAAGCAACAGCTTTGGTAGATATTGCTGCAGCGAACATGCCTATTGCATGCTCCCTCAAAACTTGTGACATCTGTGGCATTGTGCTTTGATAAAACTGCACATTGTAAGCCCTGCTCACATGAACTCGGGTTTTTTCAAAACCACACTTTTTTTCTACACAGTTTCACTGTTTGTCAACATTAGTATCGGGTGACTGAAACCAAAACTTTCTGAAAACTCTGTCCGGGGTGAAGATTTTCATAAACTTTGGGTGCAATGTAGTCGCGTTGACGTTACAACCGAAGTTTTCATCTCAAGACATCAGCGTGACCGCTGTTATCTCCTTTCTGATTGGCCAACATGGCTGGGTTCACACCAATCGCAGAAGTGTGAGCGATATTTGAGAGAAATAGGACTTTTGTGCACATAGAAACATGTTTAGATCTTTGAATTCAGCTCATGAAAATGGGAGCAAAAACAAAAGTGTTGGTTTATATTTTTGTTGAATGTATATGCTTGTCTGGCATGCCACGTTTTTTAACTATTTGGCACCATATTGTGACTGAATAATATGTAGGTTAGTGTATACTCCATTCAGCTGTTTTTTTGTTTCTGTCTTAATTCTGCAATAACAACCACCTGGATGCACTTTATCCCTTACTTATTGCATGTTTGTCTGGAATACTTGCTTCTGATTGGTCAGTCGTGATATTGCCAACATAGGCTCATTCTGAAAATGTAGCCAACAGCAGGAGTGAATAGCACTCGTGAGAGAAATTTGAGATCTCAAAAAGCGTACACAGTGGCCTCTGGTGGATTCACGAAAAAACAAAAACTGCTAAAAAAAACTTACCTCCTGGGACATATTTGGCACTCTCCAGAAATGTATATAGCGCTACATTTTCAGAATGAGCCTGGGTTGGATATTGCAGGGTATGTTATCCCAAGATAACAACTGCTGAATAACACATGCTCATCCGAGTACTTCATATTTTGATGGTCAGTGACTACATTCACATTCATATTTATATGCTTGTCTGTCAAAATGCTGTTTTTGACTGTTTGGCACCATATTGTGATTGAATAATACATAGGATAGAGTATGCTCCATTCAGCTGTTTTTGTTTCTGTTAGCTTTGCCTTTAATTGAGAATTAATAAACTATTACAACTCAGAACCATATTGTGTCAAATTTTTATGTTTTGTGGCAAGTAGCTGTGTAATAAACAGGATGAAGTATATCTAGGCAGCTGTTTTTGCAGAATAAAGCCCTTCAGTCCTATACAACAGATAAGCAAAAAGAAACAGATATTGTCGATAAGCCTGTCGATTCTGTCGAACACTGTGGATATTACATTAGCTATACATCGGATTTTATTAGTGCTAATTGAGTAAAACCTTCATGATAGTTCTCCCCCAAAAAGAAAATTAACTGTTAATTTACTCATCCTACATTCTTCCAAGATGTGCAACCTTTTATTTTTCTTCAATAGAACATTTTTCAGATTTTCACAGTACACTTTTAGTCAAAAACAAATACTGGCAAAACAAAATGAATACCCATGGCTCTTGATGATACACATTTACCATTAACAAGGCAGAAAATGACCAGTAGATATTCTATTAAAAATTAACTTTGATTAACAAATTATCTTGATTAACAGATGATTGTTTGATTGATTGATTGTGGTAAGAGAGTTGAACTTGTGATCCAAAGATATGTGATCCAACTGCTCCCCGGGCAGCCCACTGCTCTGGGTGTGCTCATGGGGGTAAGTCACTTTGGATAAGAGCATCTGTTAAATGCTTAAATGTAATGCAATGTACTGTTTAATGAATAACAGTACATTTCAAAATAATTAGCATTTATTTACTTTTATGTATTTATTTTACAAAACTTAAAATATCGGGTTTAATTTACCAATATACACAGACAGAGAAAATGTACTTGTAATTTGCATCCAGGGAATTATCCAAATTTTGACAGATTTGTTTTAACATGATGATTTTTTTTTTCAGTATACATGGACACAAACTCACACATGGAGCTGAAACTGATGTTTACAACATTTTATTTAGGTTGAAGCATTCAGGATAAGCACAAGTTCCATTTTAATTAACAATACAACACAAACATCCTCTCATTCTGTTGTAAACAGCATCAGCTCATGTGTGAGTTTGCACCTGCGTATACATTGTCATTATGCAACAGGAAGTTCACACTTCAGACTGTCGAGAACACTCTCAGGATAGTTTGCCAAGCTTGTGTATTGAAGGTAATAATGCTTCACTTCATAAGACCTCTGGAGCCTTTATTTTGCCTGTATGTGTTTTTAACTCTTAAAGAACTGGTATGCTGTATGCATCACTAAGGCCCATCATTTTAAGTAACAATCATAAATGTTCTATCTGGTGAACTATCTTGTATGTTTAATGTGCAGAAGAATGGGAATGCAGTATCCTATGGTCACAGCTCATCCCTGTTGAATGAGCACCACGGAGTGACGGCAGTGGGAATATGTTTATTTTAGCACGCCTGTCAGTCTCCTGCAAAAGATTACAGGTCTTCCGCTGTCTGAAGAAGATGAACAGATTTGGGTTTGTCAGGGAGAAAAGACATGGAATGCATGGTGATATCAACATTGCCAGATGGCCGCTGGAATAGGAAGTTGATAGGTGAAATTCAAGAGGGCAATGATGACATTTTCACTCTGGGGGATATAGGAGCAAAGAGAGACTTATATAACACCATAGGCTTTTTTTGGTTGGCTGATGTTCCTTATAAATAGTATGGACCCTTTTCACGAACTTAGATGATGTGTTTTAACAGTAATTTTCAGCGTAAATCTAGCAGAGCATTTTATATTTTGAGTTTTAAATATTGGATGTGCCCTTACAGTATAACTTTACAAACTAGTGACTAGAGTGCTGTGTGAGTATTTTTCTCCTCTGATTTACAAAATTGCTGATATTTAGAATTGTTTTCTTTTTTGCTAATGGTGAATATGGAAAAAAAACTTTCTTGGAACCCTCGAAATGAAAACTCTACAACGCATATTGACATTTGATCTCTTAACATTGTTTTTCCTTGAAAAAAAGTCATAAAAGTTATTGGAATGAACATGAGTAAATGATCACAAAAATGTCATTGTAAAAAAATGTATTAAAATTTAACTTCACACAGCTTGATCTGTAGTACTGAAACATAGTACTCATACAACCATTTTAGATAAGTAAAAATTACAAGAGCCAGCTATCAACAATAAAACAGAAAAAAGGCACAATCTGTCTAATGCATTTTAATGTACTCAAATAGCAAATATTCAATGAAATTCACTAATTTAATACTCAGATTAATGTTAAGTTTTCTGGCAATTAAAATTGTTTTTTTGCAAGCCATGGTGGCAGTCCATCTATGCACCTGCTATTATATTCTACACCAAATTGAAAATATGGAAAGAATTTGGCATGTCTACTGCAAGCACTACAATAAACCAAATTCACTGCTATATAGCACATGTACTACGTCAATAATTCATTAGAAGTCGATTGTACACTGTTCCTAATACCTCTTAAAGAAAAAAAAACTCTGCAAAGATGGCATTGTTTGAGCTTATTAAAAACGTCAAAGATTTAATCACATTAGCATATGGCTAGAGAAGGAGAGAGAGAAAGAACGCGAGGGCTTTGTGGGTGAAATGCTGCGCAGTATTTGCTCAGGTGGAATAATACACATCCAAGCCGGCCACTTTGTATTGATAAAACAAAGAGGATTCCAAAGAATGTGCTTTGTGAGCTCTTGAGCCTGCTCGAGTATAATTGCATTTCCCAGTTGGATGGGCAGCCATTACCAACAACTGAGGTCCACGCAAAATGCCGGCCACACGTCCACAGTGACTGGGATGTGCCTGAGCTCTTAAAGCACTCAAGATTGAAATAATTGACTGCTACAGGCCAAGTATTCTCACCCAAGTAATTCCGCACATCATCTATTATGTGTTTATTGCTCAGACGTCTTCAGCTGCTGAAACAATGTCCAGCTTATGTTGAGCTCATTCTTGACGTGAGCACTCTACAGCATAGGTTATAAAGCTCCGGAAAGGAAAAAACGCATTGATGGAGCAGGTGTACATTCCTCAGAAAGAAGAGCCAAGAACCCTTCAGCGCAAAGAGGTTAAATGGTTCCTTACAAGTAAGAGAGCACATGTCATGTGTCATGCTGAAAAATGATGTCTGTGGATAAGAGTATCAGGAATAACAACATCACGATGTCGGAAAGTGAACGAGACAGGATTCCATCGCCCGGCTGATAAACAGGTGCAAGGAGAGAACGTGAAAAGGAATGCGTTGGAAATGACGGAAATAACTTCTGATTATGGCAAGAGTCTCCCATAATGCTTCTAAACACTTAAGGAGTCTTCTGATTTATGGTGCAAGGTTCAGATCAAGCAGTTATATGTTAGATATCGCTGTAAAACTGTGGGGCGCTGCAATTCATTTAAACCAGTGAAGCAGAACCAGAGAACTAAACATAAATTCTCTGGTTCTGCTTTACTGGTTTTAAATGATAGTTCACCCAGATATCTAAATTTACACACCTTATTATCATTCCAACCCTGTGTGACTGTTTGTAGAACAGAAAGGAAGAAGTTTTGAAAAATGTCTCAATACTATCAAATTCAATGCTCCTTTCTTCTTTTGGAAGCATTTTTAATTACTGCAATAACGCCATTCAGTAACAGTCGAAAACTAGTCAAATTAACCAAGACAAGACCAGTGTTGGGTGCAATTACAGTAGTTACAAAGTAACTAGTTACTTTAATTACATTACTTTTTCACAAAAAAGTAAAGTAAGGGATTACTTTTCATTTTTAATTATTGCATTACAATTACTCATAACATACTTGCCTAAATACTGTAAATGAATTCAACAGTTCTGGATTAATCGATTCAGAGAAGCAGAGCAACAAAATACATTGTTTGTATGTGTCATTACTTGAAATTATTTCCTTTGATATCTATAATATTATTTATTATTTAAAGCTAAAAGGTCCTGCTTGGCTCAAATGTAAAAATTAAAAACATTTAATTTCTATCGTGTATGCATTTAGATTTATAGGGATTTCAAAAAGCATCATAACAGTAAAGAAATTAAAAGACTTATTGAGTAATTGAGTTAAATTGAGTAATTGAGAAAAAAATATTTAAATACAATGTTAATGACGTGATTAATAATGAATTACTTTTTTTGAAGTAACTTATCCAACACTGGTCAAGACTAAACATATTTCCCGAAATTTACCTCCAACGTAATCAGATGTTACAACACAAATCATTTATGGGTGATGCGCATCTTCAAGAAAAAAATGAATCCAGATGACAAATATTACACATGTGTTAGTCTACATGTTTTTTGGGGAATGCACCAGGCAGATGAACAAAACCTGGAGACTTGAGAAATTAGATTAAGTGTATCCCGTTTCATCTCCTCGAAAAATCTTCCAGCACATATTTGAGAGTATGGTCAGAAGCCTTTGCAGCTGTTCATTAGAGAGTCAGGCAACAGGAAACCATTAACGATGGCTTCTTCCAGTCATGTTAGCAGGAGAAACATCATCCCGTTTTGTATTATGGCTAATATACAGACATTTATTTTTTTCCCTGTCTGTTCGCTTTGGATTTAACACATATATTATTCACATTACCTATTGTTTACTCTCATTTACTCAGTATTTTGTCAACATACAGAATGGAGGACCCTTAACAGTAACAATACCAAGCATATCTAAATTCATTTTACAAAGGGACGTCTTTGTCTGTTCTATGAAAGAGTCCAAACTTAGGGGGGTCAGATACCCCAACCCTCAACCCTTTGAAAGTCTTTGTGGGGCTTTCAAGGGGAGGTCACATGATAGCTCTGCATGACTGTTTTCTAAGGGACCTCCACCTTTGGTCAAGTGCTTTGAAACCAACATGCTATTGTTATTTTACTGGCCATGACAAGGACAAAGGGCTGACTGACCGGGACACACACACTCACTGTAATGGTATATGGCTGGGAAATTCACTCATTTCTGTGCTTCTTAATGTGATCTTTGAACTGCATGACTGACCACAGTATCTTCTATACATGACACTTATCAATATAGAACATACCGGGTCTGTGGACAAAGGACAAGCTCCGGCTTTGTATAAGAAAGAGGAAAAGCACAATGCTAGGATGTATTTCACTCAGCTTTTCTAAAAATAACAATCATTAGAAGGATTGTTTATATTGAAATTGTCTATATTGTAAGATGGCAGCCTTTAAAAGGAGTGATTATTCTCTTGTCTTACCTGGGAAATGCAAGCAATGTTTGCTTAAGCCAGCAAAGTCTGCTCAAGGGTAATTAGAAACTCATTAGCAGGTGAAAATTGACTAAGATAAAGCATGTTTAAGATCTAATCAGAGTATTGAGTTAAAGATTAATTTATTTTGTCCCTATTTTGCCTTTCTAGTTTGCTTTAAATCGACCTGAGGTGTGATAAATGAAAGGAAGTACAAATAAATTATGTAATATGTCAAATAAGTTCATAAATGCTTACGCATAATAAGAAAACAATTTGAGAAATTCAGAGAAAACATTGTTTAAAAGAAATATGGCATGATGTCACACTCGTACAATTTGGTTCAAATACGGACAAACCTAACCATTGTGTAAAATAATTAATTTGTATTTTTTTTTAACAAATTTAACCCAAAGATTGGATTTGTAACGTTTGACCCCAATTTGGGCTGAAAATTTTTTTCTAAAGTGGATATAAAAATGATCTATATGTAAAATCACATTTACTACAATTACATTTAAAATATATAAAATAATTTTGTACTTATATATTAATAATATATATTAATTGATTTATTAATAACTGCACACCCATATCTTTTCAAATTTGACATCTTCTACACATACATATGAAGTCATTCTTTCATCTGCTGCAGGTCGTTCTAAATAAAATACAATTTATTTACTAACATGAACAAACAATTAGTAATACATTTATTATGGTATATTATAATCTTTATTAATGTTAGTTAAGTTAAATAACGTCAGTGCATGTTAGTTAATGTTAACAGTGCATTAACTAATGTTAACAAGCACAAAGTTGGATTTTAATAATGCATTATTAAATTTTGAACTATGATTTGCACATGCTTTACAGGATTATTCATGCTTAGCTAATGCTAGTAAATACATTAACTAACATTAACTAATAGACCATTATTCTAAAGTGTTACCAATGTGTTTTTAGAATTTTAGAAATGATTGAGAAACTTACTGGTAAGTCAGTTTGACCACAAACTTTAGCAAATCAATTTACAATTGTGATTTGACTAGCATGTGCAACATTTCCTCTGCAATTAAGACAAAAGAAAAAAATTATTTTTTTAAAATGCTTCTCTTGTGACTTGTGTTTGGATTTTGTCAAGACACTTTCCTCTTTATTTGTTATGTTTTACACCACTGTCGCCAAAGCATACATGATTTTGAACATAATTTGAGTTTTCGTGCAACTCAGTGAAGTATGAATAGCTTGTTTTGGTGCACGTTCTCAAAACATTTTCTCATAGTGATGATACGTTAGGTCTGTAGACAATGAGTAGGTGGTCTTTTGTAGTTTTTGATTAATTGAACAACATGAGCCTTTACCAGATATATTTTCAATTACCACTGGAAATGGTGAAAAGTGGACAAGCTTAAAGTGATCTTAAAATCAGGTGTAAACGATGTCTATATTGTCACGAGGAAGAATACCACCAACAAACACCCATTAATACATTATTCACACGTTCCCTTTAAAATATGCTCACACAATGGCAACAATATGACTGGTGTTGCAGATACAGTTCTCAGAACCACCCACGATGCACACGGATGACTTGATTCCATCATGAAATTCAAACTATAGAGAAAGAATGGTAGAAAAATCAACTCCAATGGCTGTGAAATTGAAGAGGGCACGAATGCTGACATCATTGTATCACTGGCGCAAGAGCAAAAACAAATAGCAGGAGGGTGGGGTGAGGTTAGGGGTTACAGCACCTTCAGTTTCAAATGTGTACCACCCAACAATGGAGCCCCTCAGGCATCCAGCACAGGTGTGACCTGGATTTGATAAAAAAAAAAATCGTAACTTCTTACCCAGAGTAAATAATGCCAAAGCTGTCCAGGTGCACCTTTTGTTTGTGTGTGACTTTTGGCAGCAGGGCAACTTTCGCAACACCAACCAGGAGAAAAAGTACAATGTATACAGAGCTGAGTGCTTTATGAGGTCATCTGATGGAACAGATAACACAAACCACAAGGCTCAAAAACGCCCTGCCTGGATGGTGCTGATAAGAACTTAAATGACAGTAGCATTTGTTTTGCCCCTGTATTAGACCAAATTTGAGCCCATCGTTAAGTTAAAGCCCAATTGTACATCTTCCCCCCAGTGAAATGCCACATCAGTAGACATTAATTGGACTGTGCGGTTGTATTTTATGCATTGGTTGTTTATCTAAATTTAACCAATCAGATGGGACCTTACTATCTTTATCCCCAACCCCCAAAAATACTTATGTTGGGAGTCAAGATAAGAGAGAAAAATTACCACAGCCAATCAGAGTCAGAATATCTGCTGAGGGTTTCAAGTGTTTGCATCTTGACACAGTTTTTTTTTTGTCTGAATAAGAATTAATTAGAATTTAATGTGAAAAATATATTTGACCTATTTATTAATAGCATTACATAAATAAATGATTTTAAAACAGAGCTAATAAAAATAGCATTTTCTGAGGAAATGTTATATTGTAAGATCAATATCACAAATCTTCCCAGTATCTATCGTGCAGCCCTATTTATATATGTACACACACACACACACACACACACACACACACAAATATTGTTCCTATAGGTTAAGCTGATGTCATGTGAAGTTCCAGATGTGTTTGTTATGTTTGGCACTTAGGATTTTCTTAAATTGCAGACCTAGGTGCATAAGGCAACTTAGTTTTTTTTTTTACTATTACAGAAGATGCCAGAAACAGGGATATTATAATTAAGGTCTAATAATTATAATTCATTTTATTTTTAAATGGTGTCTTTCTAGAGACCCATGGTCGCCTTACAACAAACATGCCATTAATGTTAATCTGAGGATCTATCAGCATAATATACTGCTTACAAAATGGCAATTTGTTTTTTATCCCTTTATTTAAAATTGCTAAAATTTTTCAGAAACATGTTTTTTAATCTCCAGTAAAGGAACAAGTTGTACTCTTTATATCAGCCTCAATTATGTGTTATAACTCTGATTTGGGGCTTTAAAAGAGCACTGTTTACAAAGTCAACAATTAGTAGGAAAGTCTGTCAGTTGACGCTGGCTCAGCTTGCTGCATGCTCCTTGTTTGATTGTAAAGTCACACATCCCACTGGGGTTAGTACAAGAGGGTTAGGTAAAACACTAGTTTTGTATCTGGTTGAGACAAGGTGAGTGCAAAAAAAAACATTTGGTCTCCAGGGCCAGAACAAATATACCTACAGTTTACATTCCGCTTTCATTTATTTCTCTTGTCTTAAGTTGCACTGACACAAATTTATTAGTGTTCTGTAATGCCTCCATCATTTGTCCCGTGAAGCAGTTACAATAAACTATTTCTCAGGCATAGAAGGAGAGATCTCCAAACAACATCTTTCATCCCAGATTTATTAAATGAAACAAGGCTGTTTTGGACAGAAGCCTCATTTATTAGGGATTTCAGAACACAAGGCCATGACACATGGCGATCAGATGTCTGTCTGGGATATTGTGATAAGGCTCTAAATCCAACTGTTGCAACACATACTGCAGGTCATGTACAATTAGCTGTCACGGTCGGTGGGTGGGGAAAGGAGCGAGGACTCAAGTGCAGAACTAAAAATGGGTTTATTAATAATAAAAATAAAATAAAAGACAAAACAAACTACCCCGAGGGGGAAAACATTAACAAAACAAATAAACAAACTTGACTGGGCAGGCTGGCAGGGATCAGGGCTGGAACACACAACAGGACAAGGCAAGATACGACGACGAACTGGCACAGGACAGCAGACATGAGGAGAATATAAGCAGAAAATAATTAACAAACAGACAGGTGAACAGGATAAACTAATAATGGGTTAACAAGGAGGGTGGGACTAGAACAATAGACAGGAGAGCACATGACACATAGAAACAACACAAGCCATGTGCTCACATGAAACGAGACTAGAACACGCAGCCAATGAGAGAACTCATTAACCGTGTGTTCACACAAGACAAAAGCACAAAACTAAAGCACACGGCCACAATGTAAACACCGAGCCACGTGCTTAGACAACACCACAAACAGAACACAAGACACGAGCACACAATAAGTGAAAACACCTTACCGTGCGCTCACACATGCAATGTGCATGTTTCATCCCAGCGCCAACCGAAACCGAAACCAACTAGACTGAGACGCTGGGAATGAGACACCACGCTGCAGACAGAACGAACATAAACACCAGGACAAGAGCGCGCATCTAGAGCACGCCCGGACCTCGCGCGCCCGCATTAAGCGGGAGCGTGCAAAGCCCGAGCGCAGTCACGATGGCACTCAAACAGAGACACAATGACAGAAAATTAGTGCTCGACTCGAGAAAACTTGAGCCGAGCACAACATACAAGACATGACAGGACTAGTGTCTGGACTCTGCCACCAAAACAAGAATCTACAAGACTGGAGTGGCAGAACCATGACAATTAGCATTTAGTTGAGTGCCATGAACATGACATATGGGCATGATGACTTACAGAACAAAGGCTGACAGTTTTCATTTGAAACTTATTTTTCCAGGTCCCGTCAATACAGTATAATATGATTATTTTAATTCTCAGTTAGAATATACACAATCTGGTTATTGTTAAACTGTATCAATGAAGCTGCTTGGATGAGGACAAAAAAAAACTTCAAATAAACATCAGCAATTTCGACCTGCAACAACAAAACTACTCCAGAGTTTCATTGTCTTATTTGTCTTGTTTATAACTAATAAACAAATGTAATGACTGACCAATCACAATTTTTAACATTACTGGCCGTTTTCACTTCTTATTTAGAATATTATTTATAATGTCCAAGAGAGCTCAAACATGCAGCAAGTTAAGAAAACACATTGTGGGCAGGGCATGTGCAGGGCAGGGCATGCCATGGTGGCATGCGAGACTGGTGGCGTGAGTACTAATGACCCTCACCTGTGCACGCCACCTGTCTCGAGCCTCACAGAGGAGCTCTGGATCTTAAAAGGAGGAGAGACAGCAGTGAAAGAAGAAAGAGGACCAGGTCTGGGCACTTGTGCTTTGTTTTGCTTTTAGTTTGGCGGTAGTGTAATGAGGAGCTGCCACCTGTGTTTTGTTTTTTTATTATTAAAATTATTTAAAAGTGGGGTCTGCAATGTTTTAAGCTTGTCCACTTTCAAACACTATCATAGGTAGTTGAAAACATTTGGTTGGATTGCTTTAATAGTATAGACAGAGGTCAGAGATTTGTTCCATGTGAGTTGTAATGTTAAACACAGCATTAAAAAAAACCCAGAGTCTTACAAAATGTCAGTGGGAAACTTGTGTAAACTCATTCTTCTCTCATTTTTAAACTCTCTATGACTGTACCACTTGTCCTACAGTCTGTCTGAATGAGATGAGAACATATGTTTTATAACTTCTTGGGTCAAAAAAAGAGTAGGAGTTTCCGATATATTTCCTTCTCCTCCTTTACGGAAAACACTTGCTATAGCTGGATGTGCTCATATCTGCAGTGAGGACTCTTTCATGACACATACAGCATATGTGTGACTCAGTTAGCCAACAGAACATATGTAAAGGTGTTTAAATGCCAATATCAGGGCAATGGGCAAAAGCTGTGCCTTAAGCTTGAGTTGTTTATGACCTAACGGCAATAAAACAAAATGTTTTAACACTTTAACATGACCACACATGTTGCTGACTTATTTGGCATAATCATTTTAAGAATGTGCATGCAAACACTCCGTGACAAATGCTGTTGGATAAATTGTATTGCTAGAGTATTTATTTACTGTACTCAAGTAAGAGTGAGCTTGGCATAGTATAGGGCATGGTATATATCTAATTACTGTAACTTTTTTAACTAACTTTTTTTTTAAATTTCAATAAGTGGGTGAAAACTTTCTGAAACTTTCTCAAGTGGATTGTGTAAATAATTTTTTTTTAAAACTGTATGTAGACTTTTTCTTGCAAAATATCAATGTCCAAATGTCGAGGGGGCCACAGGGGGGCAAACCAGTGGCTACTAGTGTGCATGGTTTATTCTTTCTGTGAAAAGAAGACTGAGATGGCAATATGGCAAGGTGCGAGAGAGAAGGGGGGTTACCCTCCAGAATTTGACACAGTGTGGATTGTGTTCCCATCCTGAAGGAATAGCAGAAATATTCTGGGGGAATCCCATTACGTAGCAAATGGAGTGCTGTAATAATGTACTCACAGTCATTTCCCCACTGCGGTTTGCCTCCTCCCGCTCTGCCAGGGCTCTCAGGAAGTTATCTTTGAGTTCCTTTCCTGTACTTGCCAGCTTCCTGGAAAAGACAACATTTAAACAGTTTGAAATGTCTCTTAAAAATCAAGCTTAAATGTTTACGGTTTGTTTTATTCTTGCAAGCAAACACTGATGCTTACTTTATTTGATGCTTATGGATCCTAGAAGTAATCTTTTCCACTAAATAAAAGTCTTGTGATTTTATGTGTTTTTTTTAATTAACTTTAGGGAGAGCACCTTGTAAAGTACAGGATCGGATAACTTTTTAAAAGTGAGATAAATCACAAGAGTATTTGTCCTTAAGAAATTTTAAAAGATTAAAAGATGTTTAAATACTTAAATTACTGTAAAATACACCAAACCCACACGTAGATTTGTAACAATGATACAGATTATGAAAATATCCTAAATATCTGGTTCCATTAAAAATATGAAATGTGCTGCCTGAAAAATGTAAATAATCTCAAGGAGTGATTTCTGACAAAATGATATCTTCATAAAAATAAATCACTCTACCTCCACCCTAGAACTGCTGGTAATTAATCACAGTGGGAATTGCTATTGAATAAATCCTCTCTTGAATTATTATCTCAGTCATTTCAGGAAGATTTTCTCGCTCTCTCTCTCTCTGTGCTATTTGGCTTGATTCCATGAAAACAAAGTTCTGGCAAACTGCAGTCTGTACACCTGACATAACACTCATTGGCATTCATCTCTCAGACGTTTCACAGTGCAGTACCAGCAATAGCGCCTTGTCATTCACCCTGAATTTGCTCAACTTTCATAATGTCTGCAGTATACCCGCAGAATCATTTGCCTGCCAGTAAACAAGTATTTGAGAACTTTTTTCCTCTCAGGTTCGCACAGAGCAGCAGAGGGTGAAAAGGGTAGCAGAGATTACCCTCTCCTCATATCGCAGAAAGATGTAATACATGCCTTGTCAAACTCGATGCTCCTTTCAAAAAAAAAAAAAAAAAAAAAAAGTCAATGTTGAGAAAATAGCTAACGTAAAAATCTAAACTGTATGAACCTTTTCTCACATTCAACTTTATATATGTGTATGTCTTGTTCAGTTTTCCATACAATAAAAGTGGACGCACAACTTTTAAAAGAACTTTCGAAATCTTCACTTACACATGAATATAAATACCTTTCGCTCCACCAAGGGCAGGCATTTGCATTGGCTCAAACTAAAGCATAAAAAAACATTCAGGCTAATAGCTATTATGTTAATCCCTTAGTCAACAAAGCATCACAAAGTTCCCACATGTAATGCGAGCACTTCACATATGTTTTGATCATCATGAGGGTGAGAGAACATTACCTGTTGAAAAGCAAGTCACTTCAGTCTGATGACTACACTTACAAAAACTTAAAATGAAGTAAGCTTAAGTAAAGTTGAAGAATATTTTAATACTAAAGTATACTTTAGATAATACTTAATGGAATGACTTGCCTATCCCAACTGGAGCAGCTAAAACATTAGCCATTTTTAATGAGCGAAAATTTCAATAAACAACAAACAAAGCATCTTTTTGTCAATGTTTGATATTTTATAACCAGCATCTTCTATTGAATCATTTACACACCATTTTCTGTGTTAAAAAAGAAATATGTCTCTGTCATAATCTTTGCAAGAGTTATTCTATTCCAACTGAAGGAAGGTGCTATACCCTTTTTATATAATTTCATATAATAATTATGCCTACATTTTAAAGGGTTTAGGTCACCCAAAAATACAAATTCTGTTACTAATTACTCACCATCATGTTGTTACAAACCCCTGACACCTTCATTCTTCTTCAGAACACAAAATAAGATATTTTAGATATAAATATTAAATGATAGTCAATCTGTGTTGATCTGAACTCCTTATTAGTCAGTTTGAAAAGCACTGACTGTACGCAGCACCTCTCTACGGCAAGCCCAGACCACAAAACATATTGGACACATTTGACTTATGCAGACAGCTGTCTTTTAAAGTGAAGAAATGTCAAGTCAGACTCAGTTTTACTATTATAGACAGTGACTGCCATGAGTCTGATGCGTGTCAGCTCAACAGCTCTGACTTGCCTGACTTTGTCAAACGTCAAATAAAAACCTTTCAAAGCACTTCACAGGACCTTTAACATCATACATACAAACATAATTTTAGTATGAGTAGTAAATTATCTCATATTTATGCATGAGCAGGTGACCTTTAATGATGCCTATTTGTTATCTGTCATTGACAGCAGCTGTGAAATCAAAAAGTTACGCACCTGTATTAGCCCGAAGACATAATAATCCTGATGAGCCCCCAAACCCCTCCTCCCCTCAGGCCATACTCCGGTTACAGGGTGGCAGGTGGGGGGGCTTTTACAAACACGCTGGCTGCTTAGAAAGGATTTAACAGACCATGATGCACTTGGGGCCCTGCTCTGTTTATTCTGGATGATGAAAAGAAACTGGGGGAAAAGCTCCAAGTAAATGGAACACACACATGACATTTATTTTGGTCAACTACTCGGCTGCCTGTAGTTCATAAACGTGCAGCCGGACGCCAGGCACTGTAATACTAGCACGAGAAGCCTTTGTTACAGTTCCTCTGTGAATGCGGGACCAGGGCCATAATACTGTCAGAAGTGATCTGGAGCCCATGCCAACAACTACCATGAAAAACTTTATTTAACCCAACGCTGGGTCAAAAATGGGCAAACCCAACAGCTGGGCATAAAAATTTAATTTAAATGTCATTTTTCTTTAAATATCCCAATTTTGGGTTTGTCTATATTTTAATGTTAGGTTAAGAAAGCCCATCAATTTTTTGAGTGTTTTCCTTCATATAAGCCTCAAACAATCCATTCTAAAAAGTTGGGTTGGGTTAATACCAATTGTTGGGTTAAATATCACTTAAGCGTTTGACCCAACTGTTAAGTTCATGTTTGAGCAGAAATTGGATTAAAACAACCCTTAGACCCTTAGAGACCCCAGTTTTTTAGAGAATGGAAAGCTTTAAATATTTTATTTGAAAAAAATTGTGTTTTACCTGATCATTCTACACTCAACTGCACACTATTTGCATCTTGTTTTCTTTTTAGATTGCAGCATAGTTTTAAAATGTTCAATAGACATTACATGACCACCCAAGTGAGTTCTTGTCAAAATAATGGACTGGTATCAACAAGCAGAAGTGTTAAAAAATATGCCCAGCCTGTTTGAGTACATCTCAGGAATAATTTCATTGGCTATCTATTTAAAGAATGGAATCCACAGGGTTGTCCAAGTTTTCACGCATCCATTCCTCAACACATATGGATGATGTTACCTAACAAGTATATGCTAACATGTCACCTTGCATCAACAATCCGGGCTGTGTTGAATTAGGAGGACAATGGTTGGAATAGCAGTACCATGAGCAAGTGTAATAATAATGCAAACAGAATGCTTCATCTGTGATTGACAGTAATAGGAGAGTACTCGTGTGGGCTCTCATTATGTAAGAAGTAATGGGAAGAAATTTGGAACACTTCAGGGTGTAACTCGAGCCAAACTGATCTCATTGTTCACTTCAGACTGATGTCCTAGCAGAAGTATTTGAGATTATTCCTGCATCATTTAGCGGACGGCTATAAAAAGGACTGTTAAATTTTACAGCAACAATTATAGGCCTAAAAGGACATGTCCATCATCTTATTCTATTGGAACTATTCACACACATATAAAGATATAGCAGTGTTGACTTCTGTCAGATTCAAGATTTGATGTTGGTTTATGCATTAGACATCATGAACTAACAATAATTATTTTGTTCATTCATTTAATTTAATGTTTAAATAAACCTTTTTTATGTCAAGTTCAACATTTTTTAGTTTATAAGCAAAACATTTTTTTACATTTGTAAGTACGTTAAAAATGTTGTTCATTGATGACATTAAAAGAAAGTTTTCTCTGCTAGAAGTCTCTTATTCAAAACTATAAGACCTTGAAGATGTTGTAAAGGAATATGGAGTCATGGGAGTTGTCACATTCACCTCCACTGTATGGTTTTTACATTTCACAGATCACATGATGAGAGCAGGGATGGTGGAAAATGTGTTACGTAATGGATCCTGTATTGTCTTGTAAAATGTGTGGTCAGTATGTGTCCCAAATGTCCCCACAAGTATAGAAATACCAGTAAATGTTGACCTTGTGAGTACATATTGTTTTGGTCCCTCTGTGGAAACAGCTCATAAATCACACAGAATTAAGTATTTTGTAAGTATAAAACTTTTTAAGTATTGTTTTCTGTGAGGGTTGGGTTTAGGGGCAGGGGGCTGGAATATAGTCTGTACAGTAGATAAATGGGAAGTCCCCATAGCTGTAAGTGTGTGTGTGTCTGTAAATCATTAACCCATATTGGCGGTTTGCAAGATTTCAATGCTTATATCTTTTAAATGCAAATGTTGGAGCAGCTTATTGCTTATTTATATATTTCAGGGGGACTTTGACTACTCTACTGCAGTTAAAGTCTGTAGTTTCTGCTGGTGTAGAAACAAATTTTATTTAGAAATTGTTTCTACTGAAAAAAGAAGCAAATAACACTCTAAATTATAGGGATAGTTCACACAAAAATGGAAATTCTTCCATCAGTTTAGAAAGCGGGAACCATTGTTCCCCAGCGGGAGGGGAACTTCAATGCTATGTGGAAAAACTTCCACTATGGGGATTCCTTAGAAAGCCAATCATCTGAAGAGAAATAAAACAGGCCAATGAAATGCCAATGAGTTGGCGGTGTCAGCGCACACAGCTGGCAGCAATCACAATCAGTCAGTGAATAAGAATGCCAGCTGTGCATTGCAAAAACACCTTTTCGCTTTCAGAAGCCTCATGTGCAGTCTAAAAGAGACGTTTTGCTGTCATCCTCCGACTTCGTTCGAGAGAGTGAGAGAAAACTGCCGTCTTCTGAGAGGCTGAATTCTCCCGGTTCCAGTGCGAGCAAGAACGCAAGCAGCGGTGGTCGAGCTGGGCTTCTCCCGTCCCTGGGCGTTTCGCTGGACCGGTACTTCAGAGCGGTGCGTATAAAGCAATTCTCCTAAAAGAGCAACACGGTCGTGCAGCGCGTCTTTTTAAAGACGTCGCTCTGACTGTGCGTTTCTGGATGCGGTGGTTCCCTGTCCACGGATGATGGGCACGAGCACTGTGTTGCATGTCTGAGGGTTCACCATGTTAATGCGGTGCTCGCGGGCAGTGCATGCCATCACTGCGATGGCATGTCTGTTGCGCAGCTAAGATCGCGGCTCGCTCTTGCAAAAGGGCGAACCACACCTGTTGTCCCCCGCAAGTAGTGGTTGGCACTTGGGCAGATCTGAGGGTCACAGTGGGGGTCAATCCGCCACCCTCGGGCTTGCGGACATCCCATTCCTCAGCGCGCTCCATCCAAGCTTCGAGTGAGAGAAGCGCACCACCCTCCGGGATGGTCGCCCTCTCACTCGATGACACCGAGGACCAGATGTCCATCGCTCCATCGGAGGGTGGGCTGTCATTTTCCGATGACAATTGGGACCCGCTTCCTCCCTCAGGGGTGGTAAGCGAGGCTCCGGATATGGAATCTGATATGATGGCCGTGCTAACCCAGGCTGCTTCGGCGACGAGGCTGGAGATTTGCCGCCGGACCAATTAGACTGGTGTTACGTGGAGGATAAGAAGGGGAAACCCTCTAAGCCCGTTCTTTCCAGAGGTGCACAGTAAGTTCACGCAGCGCTGAGGGCACCTTTTTTTGCCCGGTCTGCGTGCGCTCCGCCCTCACCTTCCTTGATGACGGAGCAGCCAGGGGGTACAAGGCGAATCCCCAGGTCGAGTGTGGTAGCACAGTCAATCTTGCCCGTGTGGTGCCTCTTCCTGGTGTGGTTAGCCTTGGCTACTGTCCAAAGCGTGTAGGTTGTCTGTGTTCCTCGGGGCCAGAGTCTACACTGCTGCGGGCCAGGCTGCTTCCGTTTTGCTTGCTATGGCTGGCGCAAGCGTTAGCCCAGTGGCACGAGGAAGGTTTCGACCCAGGCTCAATGCACTACACACTGCAACCGACTTTGCTCTGAAAACACCAGGTCGACTGCGAGTGCCCTGGGAAGGACGATGACCCCACTAGTGGTCCAGGAACGCCACCTCTGGCTAAACCTGACAGATATGCGTGACGTTGACAAAGTTCGCTTTCTTAACACACCCATATCCCAGGCTGGCCTGTTCGGCGACACCAGGGTGAGTTCACCCAGGAATTTAATACGGTAAAAGAGCAGTCAAGTGCGATCGGCGGGCTTCAAAAACCGCTCTCCCCGTCGAACCATCCACTTCTGCTGCTCCTCGCCGAGGGCGCTCGTCTGTGGTTCTAAAATCTGCTCCGCCACCCTGTCCATTCAACCGGTTAAGCGGCAGCATCGAGCACTCCACAGACGATCATCGCCCCCCGCCTCAGGGCGCCGCTAAGTCCGGTACGGACCGCGAAGCGTACCTGAGACGGGCCACTCGGAGAAAAGGAGGTTTCCTCTTTTTTCCCGGCGGAGGGACAGGCATGGCCGTATGGCTACCAAATTTTATAAAGAGCAATTTTTCCTTTCTCCGGGTGTGATAGCCCGAACACTACCAGTATGGGACGCTATGCCTTCCAGCTCGCAGGATCGGTGCTCTCCGCCACAGGCTCCGAGAGTGCCAGAGGACAGGCTCCTTTTTCTTGCTCCCAGTCGCCCTGTGGGCTCTTGGGACGAAGTTAAGATTAAACCTCTTATCTTCCGCTCTTCCTCGGGACGCGCGCCTCCCGGGGTGAGCTCTCCCATCCCGTGCTGCCCCACCACTGGTGCGTCAGTGATTGCGCCGATGATGTCACTCACGTTGGCTCTGCCAGCCTGGTTAACGCTACCCAGCCCGTCGCAATGGCTCATTCGGACAATCAGACTCGGCTATGCTATTCAGTTCGCTAAACGGTCCCCCAAGTTCACGGGCGTGTATTACACCAGGTGTCAGTCCTGTGTCCGCCCCTGTCTTGTGCGAGGAGATTGCTGTCCTCCTGGCGAAGGACGCAATTGAGCCTGTCCCTCCAGCCGAGATGAGGTATGGGCTTTTTAGCCTGTACTTCATCGTACCCTAAAAGAGCGGTGGGTTATGACCAATCCTATTTCTGTGCGTTTTGACCTGCTGCCTTACCAAGGGTTTTCACCAAGCTCGCGGAGGATGCCCTACGCCCCTTCAGCTTGCGGGCATCTGCATACTCAATTACCACAATGACTGGCTTTATAGCACACTCGCAGGATCAATTGGTTATGTACAGGGACTGGGTGCTCCGGCACCTCGACCTGTTGGGGTTTCGGGTCAACTGAGAAAGAGCAGGCTCGCCCCCGTGCAGAGCATCTCTTTTCTCGGGTTGGAGCTGGACTCGATCACCATGACGGCGCGCCTCCATTGAGAGCCGCATGTCTCAGCTCGCTCGCTGTCTGCTCCTCTGGAGTCATACGTGGCGGTAAATGCTGCGTGCCATTCTTATCCCCGGCGAACTCAACCGTGCAGCCGTTGCGCTTTCACGGCAGTTCACGCCCGGGAGAATGGAGGCTTCACCCCCGGCTTTCCAGCTGTTATGGGTGTGTTTTGGTGCACTGGACACAGCTGGTGCGTAAATACGAATTTCTCCAGTGAGCCTACTCGCACAGATACTGTGTGACGTCAGAGAGGACGAGGAGCAGGTCTGTTTATTGCACCTCTATGGCTCGACCGGACCTGTATTTCAGCTTTCTCCTTGTGACGGCCCCTCCCTGGCATATCCCTTTGAAGAAGCACCTTCTTCTTTGGGACAGGCACCATCTGGCACCCGCGCCCAGATCTCTGGAACCTCATGTGTGGTCCATAGATGGAGCGCGGAGGACTTAGGTGACTTACCGGTTTGGTGGTTAACACCGTCACTTAGGCTAGAGCACCCTCTACGAGGCATGCCTACACCCTGAAGTGGAGTCAATTCGCTGTGTGGTGTACTTCTCTCCGAGAGGGACCCCGGACATGCCAGATCAGTGTGATGCTATCCTCCTTCAGCTGGTTGGAGCTAAGGCTGTCCCCTTCGCACTGAGGGGTTGGCGTTACGATCATCCCCACTCTGAGGACGCAGGGATGACGGCGCGCTGGGAAAGCATCGCCTCATCATCCAGTTCCTAGAGGTGCGAGACGCTGGATAATTAAATCAATCCTGTCCCCCTCTCATACCCACTTGGAGATCTCTTTTAGGAGAGGTCTGCTCGATCCACTCGACTCAGTATCTTTAAGATTTCTGTCCAGGTAGACAGCTCTGCTGATCGCGTTGGCATCGGTCAAGAGGGTCTGGTATCTGGAGGCATTTTCGGTCAGCGAAGTGTTCCAGCAATTTGGGCCAGCCCACTCTCATGTTTTCCTGAGACCCCGGCCCACCTAGGTGCCTGATGTTCCTACAGTGCTTTCTTTTTAGACTATGTAGTGAACCTGCAAGTGCTGCCCATGGAGGAGGCAGTCCCAGCCCCTTTCTCTGCTGTGTCCCGTTCGCGCTCTGCGCTATGTGACCGCATTAAAGAATTCGACTCTAAGCAGCTCCTTTTCTGTTATGGTCGACAGACGGGAAGTCCATACTGAGGTTGGCCCACCATATAGTGGATGCCATCTCCCTCGCTTTTCAGTGCCAGGGTGAGCCACGTCCCCTGTGAGTGAGAGCGCACTCGACTAAGAGTATCGCCTCCTCTTGGGCGTGAGCGCGGCGCCTCTCTAACAGACATCTGTAGAGCTGCAGGCTGGGCGAAACCTAATACATTTGTAAGATTCTATAATCTTTGAGTGGAACCGATTTTTCTCACGTGTGTTGGATAACGCCAGTGAATGAGGAAATTCGGTATGTTGTTGAAACATGCTTGCTGCGCCTTTCTCTCTAACACAGAGATGCGTGCGCTTTTCTTACTCTGCTCAGTTGAGTTCCCCATTTGGTGAACCTTACAGAGTTCCTCCGAGGCCCCCAGCACCTGACTCAGCGGAGGAGTCGGGTGCCTGGGCCATTACGTTGTTGGCATGCCCGCTTGGTCAGCCCGCGTTCTGGGTATAGGTGCCTGCTATGCGCGATACCTACTTGCGATCCCATATGCTTCACTAAGCCACGGTATAGTTCCCCCCGCTTCAGGCGGGTCCGTGTCTTCCCTCCTCGCTAACCATCCTTCATATGTGTACTCCCCCTTCTCAGGGTTAGTCCATATTTCCATTTCCGTCCCGCCCCTCGGGGAACAAGAGTTACGTAGTAACCGTAACGACTTCCAAAGTATTTGTTTTACCTACATGGATGTCAATCAACACCGGTTCCCAACATTCTTCAAAATATATTTTTTAGTTTTTTTTTCTAAAGGTTATGTAAGCGGCTCTATTTTCACTCTTGAAAGACTAGAGATTTTTACAGCTTTAGTACTTAAGATGAAAAGATACTGGCAGCTGTATAATATTTGGATTAAATGTGACTGTCAAACAGATGTGCCTCAATAACATTTCTACATAGCTAATTGGAAAGTACACAGATATACATTTGCCGGATGCCAGGCATAATTAAAACATTTCTGAGAAAAGATAAATTACATCCAACGAAATTTACCACACTGGGTTGCTTAAATCCGCTTTACTTTTAGTAATCACCAATTTCTGGAAGCAGCATGTGTGGTTGTGACAGAGGCAGTGCTTGAGTCTCCGCATATGTGTTTCCAACTCAATCTGCACAGGGCAGATTTATGTGCACAAAATAATGTGAAATAATACTGCTTAGTCAAAATAGAAGATAACGTGTCTTTATATTGAGCATAGATGGACTGCCAGAATTTTGGCTTTGGGGAGAATGGTTTCTTTTGGCTTCAGCAGCCTAAAAGCACAGTCGCAAAGAAACCAACCCCCCCCATTTTTATTGGACTATGATAAATGGCCCTTAGAGAGCAAGCCTAAGTGCCCTTGAAATATGGTGTTGATGCACACAGAGGGTTTGGTTATTTACATTCAATTTAAGGGTGTTTCGGACATAAGGCATGACACTCAGCTGGTCGACATCAAGTCAAAGACAGGGTGCAATGTGTGTCAAATGTGTGCATGTGTTTCCGCACAGGAGTGAGAAAGGTAAGTTCATTGTGGTGCATTTGTTCTGCCGAAGCATAAAAAAAAGTTATGTATATCATAACCAATTTTTGACTGTAAAGCAAAGGTTGTGTGTGTGTTAATGAGTATGTGTGAGTTGGTCAACTTGAAATCGTGACCACAAAAGAGGGGAATCATTTGGACTAGCCAAGCGCCCACAGAAGTAATTAATCACAGTGAAGGATAATAAAAGAGATTCTTTCCCAAAATGGAGTACAGATGGCCTTTATTCTTGATATATAGCTCCCAAGTGTAACTGTGTCAATAACAAGGCAAGTTAAGGAGAAGAAAAGCACATATAACAACTTTATCATCACTGTGAAAGAGTCCAAAAACAATGAAACGACAAGAGAATCTGCAATTCCTCATAAGTTTTTAGACACAAATTTGCTGAATAGAGAGATTTAGTTCATAACTGCAAATTGAAAGGTTCCTTGTGTAAGCGGACTCTTAAAGTCTATGTTACGGTTTAATACCGGTATCCAACCCCCGTCACGAAATTTATTAGCCCCGTCAAAAGCCCTTAGCTCAAACGTATGGCATTCCAGATGTTTTGAGTTTCAAAACCAGTTTCGTACCAAAAAAAATCAACAATGTTGTTTTCATTTCACACATAGAGCTGAGAGGTTTCACTTCTTTCGTACAATGTGACTTTTTAGTTTAAAGTTATAAAGGCTCTCAGCACATTTTGTACATGTAAATGTTCAGGACAGAGACTGTACTTGAGTTCCTGGAAAAAAAGCTCTATCCTGACTATTAGTCAGTCCCATTTCTTTTTAATACAAATATTTCTCTGCCTTGACCCTTAAAGATGTTTTATTGTTCACACTGTAGGCTTTGCACAGATTTTTGAGAGCTCTTATCAGATAAGTGATGTTTAAGGTGGTATTAGAACACACAAAAACACATTACTATACCACTAAGCCCAAAGGGATTAGGTAATGACCCAAATCCGTACCTTAGCACCTCGTTCCTGTAAGATTGTATGATAACACGATTATCTGAATATCTTCTCACAAGATATATCTTATGTAATTTTAGATAACATGCAGGCAGAAAGCAGATTAATGCAGATATTTACATATTACAGTATGTTTCATAAAAGGAAGACTAATAATTTACTCAACAAAAAAAACCAACAAAAAAAAACCAAGAGGCCAAATTGCTCAATGTAAAAACTATTTTTTTATGGAAAAGTTTTATTGTATTCTATCCTAGTAAAAAAGTTGACTTTAAAGTTAACATAAAAACACAAATACTGTACATCAATAAGGTATAATCAAAAAAGATGATATGTCAGAAATATTATATAATTTTTTTTTGCCAACTTTATTTATTAGATGCAATTCTGTAAAAAGTCTAGAAACAGAATCAAGTCATTGTCTGTTATAACACTGATGATGATGTATAATAATAACATTTTATCTTTTGCAGTACACTTTTTTTGCACCTTTTTTCTTTGCATACATTTTGTACAAATTATATAATTACAAGCAATTCTGTTAAATTAATTCAGTATTACTTATGTATGTTCTACATTTTCATTGATTATGATACACTTTAAATATAAAAAAAACAAAAAACAAAAGGTAAAATAAAACAAGCCATCTGAAAGTTCTGTTGCTCAACCGGGCAGTTCCAAAACCAATCTGTACGAAAGTAAGTTGAACAGAAATAAAAAAAACAACTGAACTGACAACCACTGATACATTCATTAAGATTTTCTGTTTTGTTTTAATCACCACCGAGCAGACAGATCCTGCAAAGATGATTTATGTTTGAGCAGCCTAGTGCTGGTCACAAAAGACAAAGAGAAGTACAGTATAAAGAAGCCTTTTCCAACTCTCACATTGCAATAATACGGTGCAGGCTGTCTTTGTTTTCACCCCCTTGGTGTTCAAATAAACTCTAATATGAAGGAGGAATGTAACCTATACCTCTCTATTGCTGATGCCCACAATGGAACTCTTAGAGGAATTGCATAGTGGTGAAAGTGCAGGAGCAGCATATATTCGAGAGCTGGAAGCCCACTTCATCTTCAGCGTAAGCGAGGGACTGCTGCTAGGTCACGGGGGCCGAGGCCCCAATGTAAACACAGGTGTTGAAGAGGAAAGTAAAAGGGGTTACCCCAATCCAGTAGCTAGGGAAACAGCAAAAGTCACGCTTGGAGAGTGAGAACTACCCCCGCAATTGCTGCCAAATGGAACATTCCCCATCAATCTGACATGACTCTTTATTAGGCCTCATTTGAGAGAATTAATGTGGCCTCTGCCTTCACACAGCAATTGCCTTAGCTCGTGATCAGGTGCAGCAAGACGTGAAACCTGGGTGTTTTTGAATCATTTGGATGGTGTTTATCATTCATCTTCTTACGTGTTGCAGTGTTTATCTTGGTCAGTGGACGGAATTAATGTGCTATAATGACTCGAAGGTAAAATTGAGGAAAAATGGCTTCTTCAGCATTTGGAAAGCATATCCATAACTTGACGAATCCAAGGAAAGTTAAGCTATGTGTATTTAGTATAATCAGTCAAACTTTCCTTAAAATTGTTACACAATTTAAGGAAAAAGACACAATATTTAGTTATTGTTTGAGATATGTATTAGAAATTATACTATGCTTGCCCTGCCACATTTATTACTGTCTGCTTCACAAAAATAATAAAGAATATTTTTTATATATACAGTCAAGCCCGAAATTATTCATAACCCTGGCAAATTCTGACTTAAAGTTAATTAAAGAAAAAAAAAAATTTCCACAATGATGCCTCTTGTACGTGTTACTATCGTTTGGGAGAAGCCTGTGTCATTTCCGGTCAAAAAAAAAAAAAAACTTGCTAGTTGAATAAAATTTACTTTCAGAATTTGCCAGGGGTATGAATAATTTCGTGTTTGACTGTATATAATTTTCTGACAGGTGTGTATATACAGTCGTGGCCAAAAGTTTTGAGAATTACATAAATATTGGAAATTGGAAAAGTTGCTGCTTAAGTTTTTATAATAGCAATTTGCATATACTCCAGAATGTTATGAAGAGTGATCAGATGAATTGCATAGTCCTTCTTTGCCATGAAAATTAACTTAATCCTGAATAAAACTTTCCACTGCATTTCATTGCTGTCTTTAAAGGACCTGCTGAGATCATTTCAGTAATCGTCTTGTTAACTCAGGTGAGAATGTTGACGAGCACAAGGCTGGAGATCATTATGTCAGGCTGATTGGATTAGAATGGCAGACTTGACATGTTAAAAGGAGGGTGATGCTTGAAATCATTGTTCTTCCATTGTTAACCATGGTGACCTGCAAAGAAACGCGTGCAGCCATCATTGCGTTGCATAAAAATGGCTTCACAGGCAAGGATATTGTGGCTACTAAGATTGCACCTAAATCAACAATTTATAGGATCATTAAGAACTTCAAGGAAAGAGGTTCAATTCTTGTTAAGAAGGCTTCAGGGCGTCCAAGAAAGTCCAGCAAGCGCCAGGATTGTCTCCTAAAGAGGATTCAGCTGCGGGATCGGAGTGCCACCAGTGCAGAGCTTGCTCAGGAATGGCAGCAGGCAGGTGTGAGCGCATCTGCACGCACAGTGAGGCAAAGACTTTTGGAAGATGGCCTGGTGTCAAGAAGGGCAGCAAAGAAGCCAATTCTCTCCAAAAAAGGGACAGGGGCAGATTGATCTTCTGCAAAAAGTATGGCGAATGGACTGCTGAGGACTGGGGCAAAGTCATATTCTCCGATGAAGCCCCTTTCCGATTGTTTGGGGCATCTGGAAAAAGGCTTGTCCAAAAAAGAAAAGGGGAGCGCTACCATCAGTCCTGTGTCATGCCAACAGTAAAGCATCCTGAGACCATTCATGTGTGGGGTTGCTTCTTATCCAAGGGAGTGGGCTCACTCACAATTTTGCCCAAAAACACAGCCATGAATAAAGAATGGTACCAAAACACCCTCCAACAGCAACTTCTTCCAACAATCCAACAACAGTTTGGTGAAGAACAATGCATTTTCCAGTATGATGGAGCACCGTGCCATAAGGCAAAAGTGATATCTAAGTGGCTCGGGGACCAAAACGTTGAAATTTTGGGTCCATGGCCTGGAAACTCCCCAGAACTTAATCCCATTTAATCCCATTTAACTTGTGGTCAATCCTCAAGAGGCGGGTGGACAAACAAAAACCCACTAATTCTGACAAACTTCAAGAAGTGGTTATGAAAGAATGGGTTGCTATCAGTCAGGATTTGGCCCAGAAGTTGATTGAGAGAGGTCTTGAAGAGGTCTTGAAAAAGAAGGGCCAACACTGCAAATACTGACTCTTTGCATAAATGTCATGTAATTGTCGATAAAAGCCTTTGAAACGTATGAAGTGCTTGTAATTATATTTCAGTACATCACAGACACAACTGAAACAAAGATCTAAAAGCAGTTTAGCAGCAAACATAGTGAAAACTAATATTTGTGTAATTCTCAAAACTTTTGGCCACGACTGTATATGTTTTTCCCCCATTATATATAATATTAATTATTTGCCTTAATAGCTACAAACACTTGATGGAAAATTACAGCATTAGTGCAAAACATAGTGATTCATTTATAATACTTCAGATTACCTTTTATACTACACATTAGTACACTCATTACTTATTCATACTATATACAACATAGTACTTTTTTAATGTCACAATATCATTATACTGAATAACCTAATTAAGAATGTATGCGATTTCATGCGATCATGAAGACTTTACTTTCTGTGTCTTGGAGAGACTGATTTAACTATGGCCACTGATATCTTTCTCTCTCGCTCTTGCATGAAAGCACATGGTAAACAATATTCAGAGGGAGCTGCTTGTTTTGGACAGATGACCACTGCCATGAATGGGCCCAAGTTCCTAATAAGCTTTCCTACCTCAAACAGATTGAGAGAAAACAAAAACTATGTTTTCCCTTTCAAATCATCGTCTTTCAAAACAGAAACATGGCTAAAAGCTCATATTCCACTGTTCAACAACAATGGCAGTAAAGTAAGAAATTAGCAACTAAATTGTTGAATATGGCAGCAAGATATGTGTCTGCCCTTCAGCTTACTGAATCAATTTTGTTCATTTCAATATCATATCTTAAAAAAGAAAAAAGAATGTGCTTACCATGCTCATACACTGTTAAAGACCATTGGGACTATGGCTGGCCAGCAAAATAAGAAGCTTTTTATCGACCACAGGACACAAAGTGTTCCCAGTGGTGCTCTCCCAGCTATGCACTGACCAACACTATGAATAATGATTTATCTCCTAGCTGCTCTTGAGCTCAGTTTTACTATCTGTTTGTACAGCTGACAGGACAGGCAGGCCTTAACGCTTGGAATAAAATAAAAGGAATTCAATACCGACCATTGTTGTGAGCTCTAACTTCTGGTCATCATGTGCTAAATAAGTTTGAGCTGTACTCTATGTAAATTCTCGACCAAGACTAAGACACGTCAAGAACAAGAGATGTTGTGTTGAGGATTTGGACCTTTGTTGCTTAAAATCTTGCTCAAACAAGAAGCAAAAAAGAAACATTATATTCTTTACTGGCGTGGCAGATGGCAGCTTTCAATATAGTGATTTCTAAAAATCAGCAGGTACAGTTCGTGAAATATTTTTCCTGAGGGCACTTGGAGAAAACGAATCTTATGGAAAATATTATTTTGGGCTGTCGAACGTCAAAGGAAATTCCACCCAGCATGACAATTTACTTAACTCATTTTTTTATAGAAATTCTCTGTCACCTCTGATTATATTGAGTCAAATGTATCAGTTACACATGCTATACGTTCAGTTTTACAGAGGCCTCTCATTGTTAACCACTGAAGGTTGTGGTAGAGGTAGGTCTTTAAATGAAACATGCAGTGTCTTTAAATTACACTCAGTATATATTTAATATCATTGCGGGTCTGTCAAAAGTTACATTTTAACCCTTGCTGTCAAGACAGATTGAAGGATAAAAAGACTAATTTGATTCGTCATAACATAACTATTAATTTTATGGATTAATATCAGACCCAAGCTGAACAGGTTTACTCAAGTTAAGCCAAGTTTCCTGTTAAAACTTGTAAATGTCAAACACAAGCATAATATTGGTAAAGTGTATCCTCTGCATGCAAGGAAAAAGGAAAAGTGTAGGAAAATGTATTTCAATGACATCTAAATATGTTCGTGTTGCATGGAATAAGTCGTTTCATCTCACTCTGACATTCAGCAGGATTCCTCCATCACGAGCACTGTGGTCCATTAGATTAATCTGCTTTGCACATGTTAGGCTTGTGGTTCTAACCTCATCAGTCTGCAAGACCTTCTAATCATACAGCATGCAGAAGTGGCTATTAACCACAGACAGACTAAGAAAACATAAGGACTGTATCTTACAAAATGTTCTGACCAGTTTAGTTTAGTTCCATTTAGTGATTGTCCACAGTCTTTGTGTCACAGTTACAAATCTTAGTTCTAGCAGCTGCCACAGACAGAGAAGCATCAAACTGTGAAATGCTTCTAAAGCCAGACTCTCTACAAGAGTTTTATTCTGGCAAAAATATATATTTTTCAGGACCTTAGTCTGTTCCAGTGTATTTTCATAATATGTGCGCTTTAAAGGATTGTGTGACTTTATGCTTTATTTCACGAGGCTCCTTTAACAGCACTGATAGTGATATGTATAATTAGAATATAGTCAATGGCGCTGGGAAATTGATTAAATTGAGATCGCAAACACGAGTGAGCAAAGCTGTCATGCACATCTTGTCATGGAACCACATGTATCATGTGATGTGGTTCCAGAGGGCGCTCTCACGGGAACTCTAAATTACCATGAAGAAACCTATAGGAAATCACCATAGTGTTGCATTATAACTGTATATAACTGCTTTTATTTATTCAGCGTGACTAATAAACACACGACTATGGAATCAACTCACAGAAGGATTTATTTCAAACATTTGTTTTGAGTTTGGAGTAAATCTGTGAATTACGACTCTGTGCTCTATCTGAATGAAGGTGCTAAAATTTAAGTAGAACCGGCTTTACTGACAAAATGTGCATTAAATTGACCCTAGATTAATCTCTTAGCCAAAGTTTGTTTGGATTTAGTTTCAGAAGCTCAAAAACAGGAAAAGTAGCTTCTGCTGTAAACACATTTAAACTATCACAGTGATAATGCAATAGACAGGTGTGTTTTGGGGGCTTTGCCTTACTCTATGTGGAAATCTTCTTTGCTCATTTCCACTGACAGACGCCTGCAAAAATGTAAACAATCAAAAGCTCCTTAAAGTGTAAATCTAACTGAAAGCACTGATATAGTTTCTTTTTTGTTTCACTTTTATAGTGCGGTTTAATTTCAAAAACAGTGCTTAAAAATGAAAACTCTCCTTGTCAACAATCTCTGTCCATACTATACAGCCTAAAACACATGATAATTAACCATTCACGGCCACTGCACATATGCATATTTTGCCGGCATACATACTTGCAGTCTACCACTTGTGTAATGGTCATATGAGAGAGGCTTGACGAATCAGGATGATGCATAATAGTCCAGAATATCAGTTATAGAGACTATGGATAGCTGCACCTTTATTTTTAAAAGTTTGCATTTCTGTCCGTCTATACCAAAACAGAACACCAGCATTTCTAAACCAAAATGGGGTCTTCAACTTTTTGTAAATGTTCAGTTTTCATGGGTCAAAGAAGCTGGAGTAGTGTGGACGCCAGGTATAACTATAACAGTAAGCACAAGTCACGTGCATTTGACTAACCTGACAGAACTGGCGTAAGCCGACACCTTGTCCACCAACCAGTTAAAATGTTACACTATATTAAGTTGCAGGTGACAGGAGGCAGATCTGATACCCACAGCAGCATAAGTCATCTAGTTTAAAGTTATTCTACCACTGACATAATTTTTGAGTCATTATTTTAAGGTTAAAACCTAGTGCTGCTTTAATATTGTAAAACTGCTCCCTTTAAAGAAATCTGTATAAGGTGCTATATTATTATTACAGAGCTTATATGCAAATATCCACATTGCTTTCAGAAATTGCTTTATTAATTGCTGCTTTCTTAACACTGTAATTTTAGCCCTTTGCAGGGCTCTACAATGCAACTGCATTTGTGATTGAAAATACTCTGTGTAAATGTAAATATCTGTCACACTAGAGCGATTTACTAAATTAGTGTGTGTAAACCATTATATAAATACAATCGGATTAAAAAACTCCAAGTAAAAACTCCAAATAAGCCAACACTTATGTGACCTTTTGCCATTCTCCAGTCTAGTGAGCAAAGAGAGAAACAAAAAGTTGCATTTTTTTGTACATTTTTATGATGAAATCCGTAAATATTTAAGTAAGTTGTAGGTTTGATATTCGCTTAACATTTACCTAAGCTGCCAATAACATCTGTGAAAAAAAGAAAAAACAAACAATACGTTATTTTTTTAGAAGGCTGTATTAAATGCCTAGTGGTCAGACTTACTGAATATCTGGTTTTCCCAATAACTGTATTCATGCACAATTTAGGAAACAACACAAAGAGATTAACTTTGTTTTTAAAGATTTGTAGTTCATTCCTATTGGCCTACTGATGATATTTCACCAATACTTTTCTTCATATGTATACATTATACATTTATTTCAGACCAAAAAATTAATTGTTCTAATTCCTCTTTTCCAATGGGGAAATGACTAGGAATTGCAAATGGCAGAATACGGTCAAACTACATGCTCTACAAGTAAGATTGTTTATGACTATACTGGATGAGGTGGATGAGGAGATTCCCCCCATTGTGTAAAGCGCTTTGAGTGTCTAGAAAAGCGCTATATAAAATGTAAGGAATTATTATTATTAATTACTGAAAATAAAAATAATACAATAAGAAAATACCATTTAACAGCATCAATCAGCATAGAGAGCTGTCTTAATGGCTAAAAATCAATGGAAGTGAATCAGACCGGACATCTCAAGCCAATAAAATTTCAATGACTGTCCCTGTCACGTTTGCTTATTCACAAAGGCATGAAACACGGAATTTATCAAACACGTAGATTTATTCACACTCACTGGAAACTGGAGACACGGGAAGACAGAGACACAGGAACATGGACAAATGGTGGTGGCAATACAATACTCGACCAAGACGGAGACAGACTAAAGGGTATATATACACACACGCTAATGGAACACAGGAGGGGAACACAGGTGAAAACAATCAATTAGAAACAGCGGGAAACAGAACAAAGGAGCACATGACGAAAACGGAACAAACACCTGACATTACCCCCCCCCTTTGAAGGCGCGTCCTCGCGCCTTTTACATCATAAAAGGGAGGATGGGAGGGGGCCAGGGAGGAGTCTTAGGAGGGAGGAAC
>CAIGQV010016645.1:2027603-2057662 GCA_903798115.1 Danio jaintianensis
TATATATATATATATATATATATATATATATATATATATATATATATGTATTGGTTTCTTTGTTTACAGCATTGCCTTCCTATATAGAATGTACTGATGTTTAGGTACATTTTGATTTGTATATTATAAACCAAATCTCTGTCTTTTGACAAGGAAAGGCATAAAAAAATATTTTATTCCCTTATGAAATTGGTAGATAGGCGACACGGTGGCCTGGTTCGAGTCCCGGCTGTACCAGTTGGCATTTCTGTGTGGAGTTTGCACGTTCGCATGGGTTTCCTCTGGGTGCTCCAGTTTCCCCCACAGTCCAAAGACATACAGTATAGGTAAATTGAATAAACTAAATTGGCCGTAGTGTATGAGTGTGTATGGGTGTTTCCCAGTACTCAGTTGCAGCTAGAAGGGCATCCACTGCGTAAAACATATGCCAGAATAGTTGGCAGTTCACTCCGCTGTGGCGACCTCTGAAATAGAGACTAAGCTGAAGGAAAATGAATGAATGAAATTGGTAGTCTATATCTATATATGTGCTAGGCTATGCTGTGAAATTTCAAGATCACCAAAAACCATCTAGACATTTTAAATAAAAAGAAATCCTAAAATAGATCGACTGTGATCAGTTTTACTCAAAACAACATACGTAGCACATACTGTACAAATAATTGCCTGCTTTAAGAATAAGCATGTGAAAAGTAAAGTGGCAAGTCAGTGAAATAGAACATTGACTCCAGATTGAATAAATCCATTGCAAAGCTTTTAAAAGGAAATTGAAATAAGATACTGTTATTCCTGACAAATCCCATTTCTTTTCATTGCTAACATGCTGAGCAAGGAAGCAGATTTTAATTCTTGTGCAGATGAATATTTGCTCAGTTGATTAAATACATTTTAAAATAAAAAGTTCACTAGTGTAAACTGCTGTCCAGCATCAATGACCTCAGACAGTAGGACTCATTTCACACTTCCTGTCCAACATTAAAAAGCAAGATTCACTACATTTATTTTGTTCCTAAGACCTACCGACAACCAAATCAGTGTCACTTATTCATAAAGTAGCATGGTGTTTTTTGTAATAGGAAAAGTATTCTTTGTAATTGTTCACTAGCTTACAACAGGGAAGGGATCAAAGTGTTTACTAGTCATTTGTAAGTCACTTTGAATTAAATCAATTGAATTTATCTAATAACTTTCCACTTCTTCCATAACTGTCATTGAAGATCTTTTACAGATTTTGACAAATATTTAGTACTTTACATCAAAGCATAGATTCTTTTTAGATGGTGGTTTGCAGACACAATTGTTCAGTTCAACCACTTGAATAGAGAGTAGAAAATAGAATAGAGATCTGCTTGACAGTTCATCAGTATTAGATATCACGGCCACAAGCTACTCTTCTCTTCCCAACAGAAGAAGAAGAAATACTACTCCAAAACGTTAGTACTATGGGAAAACATGGTGTGGACATCCCCACCATTAATGACACCAATGCAAACTATCCATACTCTTCAAAATTAATTATGTTAAATTATGCAAATCTATATAAATCATACAGATGTAATGTATTGTTAAAGGCCCTGTAAACACTACTGTATTAAGGGGATATTTTTTCACCCAAAAATGAAATGACCTCATCTTTTAATCTCCCTCATGTGGATTTAAACCTTTATGAGTTTCTTTATTCTGATGAACACAAAAGAAGATATTTTGACATTTTGGCATATGGCCTTTTAAAGTTTATTTCATTTGATTCGTATGCAGTCACAGGCATTCCATGCATGTGCATTGTAACGACTTTCAATACCACTCCTGGCCTACAGGAGTTTGTCTGTATTATAACCAATAAACATCTTTGTATTCTCTCATGCTCGAGTTGTATGAATGAGCATAATTCCTAACTTGTTCACACAATATCACATCTACTTAGGTATCTATTGTCACTATAGCTCTCATGCGTTCCAGTCATGCAGATTTTTTATACTACATTGTAAATTGATAAGGCACAGGTTAACAATAAGGTTGTATTAGTTAATGTTAGCTGTATTTACTAACATGAACAAACAATAAACTAATTTATTACAGTATTTATTACATTTTGTTAACATTATTTCATGAAAAAAATTGTTGATTGTTAATTAATGTTAACTCGTAGTGCATTAAATAATGTTATCAATCACAACTTTGCATTTTAATAATGCATTAGTAAATGTTGAACAATGATTAATAAAGGCTGTACAAGTATTGTTCACTATTAGGTTGTGTTCGTCTACATTAACATTAATTAATGAAACCTTATTTTAAAGTGTGGGCATAATATCTGCAAAAAAAGAAGAAAATTGATGTGCACTTACAACAAGCATGTAAAATCCGGCAGTGTGTGTCCAGTATGCTCATTCTATTTGAATTAGTTTCACATCACATGCATTAGATTCAAACCCCTGTAAAAGGTGAAGTATACTTTGGGCTTTATTGTTTAAGGATTAGGTAAGTAGGCAGTAGGTGGTCATTTGTGGCTGTTTAAATCTCTGACCACATGAGCGTCTACACTCTGAAAGCAATCTGGTTGGATGCATTTTCATCTGCCTCTGAATCTTTTAGACCCTGTTTATTCATTCATTCATTCATTTTCTTTTCGGCTTTATTAATCTGGGGTCGCCACAGCGGAATGAACCGCCAATTTATCCAGCATATGTTTTACGCAGCGGATGCCCTTCCAGCTGCAACCCATCACTAGGAAACATCCATACACACTTATTCACACACATACACTATAGACAATTTAGCTTACCCAGTTCACCTATACCACTTGTTTTTGGACTTGTGGGGGAAACCGGAGCACCCGGAGGAAACCCACGCGAACACGGGGAGAACATGCAAACTCCACACAGAAATGCCAACTGACCCAGCCGGAGCTTGAACCAGCGACCTTCTTGCTGTGAGGCGATTGTGCTACCCACTGCGCCACCGTGCTGCCCCAGACCCTGTTTATTTTATTCTATTTAACACTGTTCACTTGGGATTGGATTGACAAAATTGCAGGTGTAAACAGGTACATGCTGCTGTCTTCAGAGCTCTGCTAACATGTGTCTGAGTGACATGAATCCAAGCATACACTGTGCAATTTACATGCGATGTCAGCAAGGTTGCAACTCACAAATTACGGGAAGATCACATGCAATGTTAAGTCAGTGTAAACTGAGTACACCGAGTTCAACTCCATCAGCTCATAGCTCAGATTCACCTAAAAATGAAAATTCTGTCATCATTTAATCACCCTTCACTTATTCTACTATCTTCTGAAAACAAAAGAAGAGATTTTGATGACAGCTGGAAACATGTAACCATTGTCTTTCATAGCATTTGTTTTTCCTCCTATGGAAGTCAGTGGTTACAGGTATTTAGCATTCTTCAAAATATGCTCTTTAGTGTTCAAAAGAATAAAGAAAGTCATGAAGGTTTGGAACCACTTGAGGGTGAGTAAATAATTTTTTTTTGGATGAACTATGTCTTTAATTGCCTCTCCATTCCTCTTGTACAGTGCATGAACACAGCATGACATAGCTGAAGAAGAGTCAAAATTCAGACCAAAATCACACAGCGTATGCCCAGCATAAACACATACGCACCAACTTTCCAATTAGCTTCATTTAGCACCTTGTATGCTGGGCCGTTGTGGGACAATCAGCACAGGCCAAGCTATCCTCCTGACCATGCCCTGAAAAACAGGCCTAAAGGTCTTATTTCAGCCTATGTGAGTGAGGGATTAACACCGTGGTGCATATGTACAGTCTGTGTTCGCAGCAGGGTTTTACTTGGCTAGTGAGCGATGGCTCCAACCATCAATTTCGAAAGGGGTGAATTTGTGGAGAGTGGCATTTTTTCGGTGGAGTCAAACAATGGACAAAGAGCATGGCTGTGGTTGTGCTGGGGGTTTTGAAGGAGGGGGAGGGGGTTCAAACTCGAGTCTCCAGAGCCTGTCATGAGCACGCGAGGTCAGGACATCTGCTGACATTTACTGCTGGGTCCGGGCCAGGGTGCAGGTTTCAGGGCTCCTGCCAGGGCCTCATATCAGGCCTGCGTAAAACCACCAGGCTCCCTCGTCTCTCTGAAACTCACACCAGAATGCTCGGAACCTGCATGACCTTACGCTTTTTGATCCAGGCCTAGTGGTGCAGCATTTATGAGGACGTTGTGAATTGTAAACTTGCTGAGAGGGCATGAGCCGGTTTTCGACATGACCTCGGTTCTAAACACCAGCGAAAGAGAAATGAATTACTTGAAGGTTTTTTCAGCACTATCCATACGCTCAGACCCGAGCCAAACTCATGATCACTCCCATCCCCTCTGTATGGACCTGATTTATTAGAGAGAAAAAGTAATGCTTTCACTCATCTGCCTAATTCGCATTCATCTCGAAGAAGTCACAGATGCAGAGCGAAAGAAAGAGCATGAGGGATGGCGATGAAGGAGTCTACTTTTAATCGCATAAAGAAAGCTTTACGTTTACTGTTGTCCATTATTTCAGCGCAGTCATAAGTCATTGTGGAACCTTTTCACCACAATAGCCATCTTTCAGTCAACCATCTCTTTCATTCAAGCTTTTCCCATTGCGTCAAGTATTGAGTTTCTCAGGGTGAAATCCCTTCATTTGTTCAATTGTGATTTGTTGGCAGGATACCACAATGCCTATCTGTCAAATGAAGCATGTTATGTACTAGCCTATAACAGGGCAACAAAAGGGCAATATCTGATTAGCATTCATAGCACAGTCTCCCTCATCCCTTTGGTATTTTATTACCACAGGTGCAGGGGCATTCATTGATCAGATGCACGCTACAGGCAAAGCAAGTCTTAATTGAAAACATCTCTATTTATACACCTGCAGGCACTAAAGGTCTCGGAGAGCAAAAGGAGGCCTGAAAAGGCAGAGAGAAAGGGAGGAAGGAAAGCAGAGAGAAAGCGCACTGTGGAAGGCGGAAAATGAAAAGGAGCTGCTAAAGTAGAGAGATTAAGTGTTTGTTTTCCTGTGTTGAAGGTAAAAGTGACCCAATTGATGATTTTAAATGTTAAAAAAAATCACTTATCTACTTTTATGTGCTGTTGTACTGAATCTAAAATTCATATGTGTGGGGACAATAAAATATATTTTTTAAGTCAATACTTGAATGTTAGAAAATATTTCTATTTCTGTTCATCAAAGAATTGCAAAAAAAAGTATTCGTTTTAAAACAAAAATATGAAGCAGCACTGTTTGAACTTTTTTTTTAAATGATACGAATGAGATCGTACAAATTCATACGAATTAGCCACTAAATCAAAAAGTTACGAATTGCCGTGAGATCGTGTTGATTAATCTATGCCCAGCACTAATACTGTAAACTTGCAATTCCTAGAGTCTGACCTTTAAGATATACAGTGCTCAGCATATATAAGTACACCCCTCACAAATCTATCTTTTAAATTAATATTTTTAATAGGAAGCTATGCAATATTATATTTGTGCATATACACCATATTAGTGGGGCGGCACGAAAGTCGCTGGTTCGAGCCTCGGCTGGGTCAGTTGGCATTTTTGTGTGGAGTTTGCATGCTTATCTAACAAAGTAACTTACGTTAACGGTCCAAAAACTAGTACACCCAAATTTATATGTTATAGAAACATATTAAATACAAATTTAAAAAAGAGGAAAATAGCATACAATTAAACCTAACAGAGCTAGACTTGCATACTAACTATAGGATATACACAACAATATGGTAACATATGAACAGCACTGAAGTGATAGGGCCCTCATGTGGAGGATAAAAGAGATGAGAAATGTGTGAAAACCACATTTAAACAGATAGTTCACCCAAAAATGAAATTGAAGATGATTTTTTTTTAAATGTTGGAAACCTGTAATCATTGACTTCGGGTGAAACGAAGATGCCTTCTTTTGTGTTCAAAAGAACAAAAAAAACTCAAACTGGTTTAGAACAAGTCAAGGGAGAGTAAACGATGACTGAGTTTAAATTTTTGGGTGAACTATCCTTTTAAAAAACACTTTTTTTAAAATAAACTTAGGCAACCATAACAGTCAACATCTACACCAAAACAAAGACGCTTTAACATAAATGTAAAAATGAATACACATAAACAGCTGATTTGTGTTGGAGCAACATGAAAGAATGAAGGTAACTTACTCATTTTTACAAATGTAAGTAAATTGAACATAAAACAATTAACTTAAAAAAACTTAACAATTGTGTTGTTTCAGCTCATTTCAAATAAGTAGTTTGAACAAACAACAAACATAATTTTTTGAGTAAAAAAGACCAATTGAGCCTAAATTAATCTTTTAAACTTTTGAGGCATGAATCCAAACCTTAACTGGTTATAGCCTATATAAAAGGGAATGACTAGCTAAAAAAGCAAACACGCTATAGGAGTTCTTTCAAAGAGTTCATTGGCTTGAAGCAAACACAATAGCATCTGAGAGTGCTTTACTCTACAAAAGGCTGTGTTAAATTATATGCCTAAAGAGTTATTTTCTTATTTGACTGCAATTTGATCTGTAATAGACGTTTCTGTCTTTTTTGCCATATTATTTTGCTTGAACTGAGAGCCAGAACGTCTTTCTGTGCTTGATTTTCACAAGCACTGAACGCCACAAAGACACGTCTGCAGGTGGTTAAGCAGGGGAGCTGCCACAAGAAAACACAAATATAGTTCTCCAAAAATGTTTCCTGAAGCCTCACCACACCAACTATGCAATCCCTGTCCAAGTCGGCGTCCAAGTTTACAGCATCCCAAAACTCCCACAAACACACATAAACACCACTTTTGCCTCTCTTACAGTGAAGGGACGAAATATCTGCATTTAAGATACACTTGAGCTGTCAGGTGCATCTATAAAAAGCATTCGCGTCAGCAGAAAGTCCATGGTGCTTTTAGCCAAGATCTCTCTAGAAAGAGGCTGTTGTGTCCTTGGAGTTTTAGATCCTATAATCCAACATCATTAGTTACCATCTTAACGTCATTTGATGTCTTTGATATTTACAATGAAGCTGTGTCAATATTATATTCATTCTCCAAAGTCAATGGGCCTCATTCATGCAACAAGAGCAGAATTAATTGTTCGTAAAACCCTTCGCACGTAGATTGTGACATTAAACTGAATGTGACGATTTACGTCAGAGTGGTTTAACAAACGATATACACAGAAATTCACTCTGCTCACGTTTCATGAAGGAAGCCCGACACGTTAACTGGAAAATACATGTTCTCAAGGTCACATACTGGTTTGAAATCTGTCCCCTTTTCATGGTCACTACCCAAAAACCTTACTTCTGTTGGCTTCCTGAAGCAAGCCTGGAGGCCTCGGCAGCTGCTTTTCTTGTCTCAAATTCCTCCCTCTCCAAACTGCTACCCTTGTGGCCCAGCTCCACCAGCTGGCGGGCCAGTTCCTGATCCTGGAGGAGCAATAACACAGATCTGCTGAGCTGGAGGTGGCTTGACAATATAAAAAAAAAATCATGGCGCTCCACAATCTGCCCTGGCATGACATTTCTGGACAAACAGGCTAGTGTATTTACGACACATTTGTGCTAGTTTTGAGCTCAAGTGCTATTTATATCAATCCAATTTTAGTATACATGTTGTTTATATGACAAAATGACATGAGCTGTGCTGACAGTTTCATGGCTGCCAGTATCAAGGATTTTTTGCCACATGTCACGCAGCCTAGTTAAACCTGGATTGTATCATTTCCATATGATTTAGCGAGATGCCTTATGCCCACAAAAGGAGGAGCTGCTAACATGTGGTTATAAGGCATTGGGTTTGCAGCGAGGTGCTGCCGAAGAAAAACCTGGAAAGCTTGCAAGACTCATTTGTGAAGGGTTAAATCCACTGTTAAAATTAATGGATCCATAAAAACACTAAAAGTCAAACAGTAAAAAGCAAAATAAAAATAAAAAGTGTTTTTCCTCTGTAAAGCTGTTAAATCTGACACCATTAACATCACAAAACAATCCAAGCTTAAATTACAATGTAAAACAACAATTTAAGAGAAACATAGATTACTTCAATCATATATCGCGTTTTGATTTGTAAACATGTATTTTCTGCACACAAGACATAATTTATTTGATAAAATGCAGTAGAAACAGGAACATTGTTTGATATTTAAGTCACACTTTATTTTGATGGTCCGTTTGTTAAATTTAAGTTACATTGCATCTACATGCCAACTAATTCACATTAGATTATAAGTAGACTGTTAGGATGGGGTTAGGGTTAGTGTAAGTTGACATGTATTTGCAAACTTTCTTATAGTCAGTTAAATGTCTGTTGAAGGAGCAGTATCAACAGATATTAAGCAGATAGTCTACTAATACTCAAATGGACCATTAAAATAAAGTGTTACCGATATTTCTATTTAAAATGACTATTTTATTGTTTTCTATTTGAATATATTTTTAGATTTTTTTTCCTGTGATGGTGATAAATTTTATATGATATAATTGTTGTAAAATTTGTGCAAATTAACTCCTTTTGCTGAAAACGTATGAACTCCTTTCAAATAATTTTAGAGACCTCATTATTTTTAAATATTTTATATTCAAAATGAATAAAATTGGTCTGAAAGAGATCATCATAAAGGCCTATTGCTATCCTGTTTTAATTTGTCCTAATTAACGCTAATTAATACATTTATTGTAACTCAAATATTTGTATACATTGTAACATTACGTTTTTAATCTCTTTGATCTGATTGACAAACTATGACTGCTACATGCACACAGAAACATTGGGGATCTCTTGACTCAATCAGACTTTGTTAAATGGCAAAAAATGTAATGTGAGTTTAGTTTCCATGTAAGTTACCATGTCGCCCTCTAGCGTTAAACTGTTATACACTTCTACTGGTGATATAACGTAACACGCCGCCAAACTATTTACATTCACTTATTAAAATGCTGAACTACAAGACAAACAAACTAACGTTAATAAATAAAAAAATGTATAACACACAGTGTTTGCGAGTTTTACAGTGTTGAAAGACATCCGGTCAATTTAAAATATTTAGTTGTTGTCTATTCGGATATTATTTTCGCTGAGTTACTGAACAATGTGAATTGTAATACGTCACCTCAAGGTAAAACAGATCCAAAGGTTTAATCTGAGAATCTAAGAAGTCCTCATAGGTGCGAAACTCATCCATTTTATCACCCGAAAAGACGCCTTTGCCGCCCTCCATCCTGTTTACGTTGAATTATTTCCATGGCAACAACAGACAGTGTTGCGTTTCCTTCCTGTTGCAAACCAATCATGAGCCATGTCCGCCCAAACAAACTGTCGCGGGAAAAATTAGACTTGAACAACGTCTCAATGTACAGTAAGTATACGTTATTTGTTTGATTGTTTGCCTGCTATCAGTGTTGGTCCAAGATAACTTTATTTCAACAAACAAAAGCCTATATCAGCTAGGATGAGATTAGCTGGAAGGTTGACTGCTATACATCCAAATACTGTTTTAACAATTAACGTTAAATAAATGAAAGCATTCCAAGTGACAGGTGAATGAATGAACCTTGTCCTCCAGTACTAACATAACCAGGGTACTAGTAAGAAACTAACCTAATGATTTCTTGCGGTCTCAGCTTCTTCCATGGCTAAATTCAGCTGTGGAAAAATATATAATAATAAAAGACCACTTGAAAGTTATTGTCAGTTCTCTGGATTTTCCCTTAAACAGTACGTGTTTTCAGTCAAATGTTTGTGTTTTATTTGATAAACTACTGATAATGTGTTTTATCACATTTTCCTTAATTTCAAATAGGAATATTATTACATAAAGAATTAATTTGCAAAGAAAGACAGTGAGTCATTATAAAATATTCCCTGTTTTATTACCTAATTTATTATGGAGAAAAAAAAATGTATAGCTTATGTAAAAATGTTTAAGTATATTTATGGTCTCAATTAAATAGAACATGATTTTTTTTTTACATTTTCAGAGTTGTATAATATGCTGTATTTATAGTATAAATATAGTATTAAAAGTACATAATATAGTTTTATATTATATAATATTATATAATATTATATTATATTATATTATTCATTCATTTTCTTTTCGGCTTAGTCCCTTTATTAATCTGGGGTCGCCACAGCGCAGTGAACCTCCAACTTATCCAGCATATGTTTTACGCAGCGGATGCCCTTCCAGCTGCAACCCATCACTGGGAACGACGTTCTTGCTGTGAGGCGATTGTGCTACCCACTGCACCACCGTGCTGCCCCACTATATTATATTATATTATATTATATTATATTATATTATATTATATTACCCCAAGGGCGACGCGGTGGCGCAGTGGGTAGCACGTTCGCCTCACAGCAAGAAGGTCGCTGGTTCGAGCCTCGGCTGGGTCAGTTGGTGTTTCTGTGTGGAGTTTGCATGTTCTCCCCGTGTTCGCGTGGGTTTCCTCCGGGTGCTCCGGTTTCCCCCACAAGTCCAAAGACATGCGGTATAGGTGAATTGGGTAAGCTAAAAATTGTCCGTAGTGTATACGTGTGAATGAGTGTGTATGGATGTTTCCCAGAGATGGGTTGCAGCTGGAAGGGCATCCGCTGCGTAGAACATATGCTGGATAAGTTGGTTTTTTTCCCCCAAAATAAATCATTCCAATTTTAGTTCTTGCAACACATTAAAAAAAATACCACTTTGTAATGTTGCCATTCCTTTTCACAACACTTAAAAGACGTTTAGGGACTGAAGACACCAAGTGATGAAGTGTTTCAGGTGTAATTTTGTCCTGTTCTTCCTGCAAACAAGTCTTAATCTGGGCAACAGTATGGAGTCTTCACTGTTGCATCTTGCTCTTCAAAATGCGCTACACATTCTCTATTGGAGACAGATCGGGACTGTAGGCAGGCCAGTCAAATACCTGTATCCTCTTCCTCCGCAGCTAGGGCTTTGTAATGTGTGCAGAATGTGGTTTTGCATTGATTTGTTGAAATATGCATGGGCATCCCTGGAAAAGAAGGCAGCATATTGTGCTCCAAAATCTCTATGTAAACATGTATGTTTCAGCATTAATGGTGCCATCACAGAAGTGCAAGTTACCTTTGCCAAAGGTACTGACACAACCCCATACCATGACATACTCTGGCTTTTGGACTTGTTGCTGGTGACAGTCTGGATGATCCTTTTCTTCTTTGGTTTGAAGCACACGGTGTCCATGTCTCCCAAAAATTACCTAAAATACTGATTCATCTGACCACAGTACACGTTTCCACTCTGTGATGGTCCACCCCAGATGCCTCTGAGCCCAGAGAAGTTGACAGCGCTTCTGGAAACTGTTAACATAGGGCTTTATTTTGGCACAGTACAGTTTTAACTGGCATTTGTGGATGTAACTACGTATTGAGGTACTTGACAAAGGTTTGCCAAACTAGTCCTGAGCCCATGTGGTGATATCGCTTATAGATGAATGATGGTTTTTGATGCAGTGCCGTCTGAGGGATCGGAGATCACGGTTGTTCAGCTTAGGCCCCCTTGTCCTTTACGCACTGAAATTTTAATGATGTTATGCACTGTTAAACATTGTTTTTAAACATTTCAATACTTTTCTCACCTATTTGTTGACAAACTGGCCATCCTCTGCCCATCTTTGCTCCTAAAGGACTAGACTTTCTTAGATGCTGCTTTTGTACCAAATCATAATTGCAATCACCTGTTGACATCAACTGTTTCAAATCACATCATTTAACCAATTTACCTGATTACTAGTCCTAAACTGCTCCTGTCCCGACTTTTTTTTTTAATGTGTTGCAAGAACTAAAATTAGAATATTTGTTTATTTCTGAAAAACAGAACAAACAAAAAAACAATATAAATCATGAGGAACACATTAAATAATGTTTGTTGTTTTGTCTGCAATGAAATACAAGTCAAAGTAAATTTAGAAATCACTACTTTTTTTTTATTTGCGTTTTTCATACTGTCCCAACTTTTTTCTGGTTTGGGGTTGTATTATATTATGTCATGATACTTTGTTGGAATTTGTAGACTTTATAGTGCCCAGAAAAGAAAACATGTACATTTTTCCATTCAAATTTAAAATCATCCTAAGTCATTGTTATGTCATTACTTATTGTGAGTCAGTGTGATGAGATGTTAGACTGTATGACTGATTCATTATTAACAGCAAATGTCAGTATTAATATTTTAAGAGTTCCTTTACATAATCTTTTTTATTTGTGTGTGTGTGTGTGTGTGCGTGCGTGCGTGCGTGCGTGCGTGCGTGCGTGCGTGTGTGTGTGAGAGAGAGAGAGAGAGAGAGAGAGAGAGAGTGAGAGAGAAAGAGATAGTGTGTGTCTATTTTTGTATGCCTATTTATATTCGTAAAAGCTTTCTCCTTTGTCCTTCAATAGTATTTAAAGGGTATTGATGGCAACAATGAAATCTGTTCTGTTACATCAGAATTAACCTTCGTAAGGATCAAATTAATACATTAAGGGAGGGTTAACACAAAGATGAAAAATCATTTACTCTCTCTCAAATGCTTACAATGCTTCCTCTTTCCTCCTCTTTTTAAAATTGTCACTTTCAAAAATTTTGATAGGGTTGTTTTACATTGCGGGATCTTTACATGGATCTTGACTTTACTGTATATCAGGGGAGTGAATTTGCTGATCAGGTCGAATAGTTCTGCTAAACCATAATTGGTTGGTTAGACTTTTTTTTGTTTTGTTTTTTATCTGTTATCTGTTGTCTCATTCAAAACCATTTCATTCAACATGGCAAGTAGATCTGTGTAGTGTTTTGTAAAGTCTGGCCAGAATGTACATGAAGAAAAGACATTCATCCTTAACCACTAGGTGTCAGACCTCTTTAAACTTTTATGAAGCAGTTCTCAGTGTGGAAAGTTCTGTGCATTTAAAGGGACAGTTCACACAAAACTGAAAATTCTGTCTTCATTTACTTACCCTACACTTGTCACAAACCTGTTTGAAGGTCTGGTGTCACTTTATATCAGGTTACCTTAACTAATATGTACTTATACTGAAATGAATCAATTGTTACAATGTACTCATTGTTTAAATACGTTTTTACATTGTACTTATGATTGATTAAATACCTGCATGTAATTACATCTGTAATTAATTTCTGTAATTACATTTGTTGTTACACTGTTGACCATCCCTTACACTTTAACCCTACCCGTATCCCACCTCAAGAGGACCAGAAGTGTTCTGCAGTGCATTATAAACACAGTAAGTACAGTGTATTTATTTTTTGATGCAAGTACATAGTAAGGCCACCTAATATAAAGTTAGATCGAGTGCCTTGCTGTTGAACACAAAATATATTAATTGAAAACCTGTAACTATTTCCTTCTATTTGTTTTTCCTATTATAGAAGTCAACGGTTATGGTTTCTAACAAAATATCTTCTTTTGAGTTTAACAGATGACAGAAAACCATCTCATTAGCTGTCATTTTTGCCACCAGCGAAACATATACAGATTTTCAGGAAGTTTTAAAGTTTTCAGTTTTCAGAATTTTGAATGACAAAGCTTGTTTCCACAAACAATGTTCACAGTCTTGGCAATGGATGTAAAGTATTGGCAAACTTCCAAGCAATATGAGGAAACCTTTCATGTTTACCGCTTATGCAGACACCATTTGATGTGGATTCTTTTACGTCTTGACCCCTGTATTTCAACCTGTTTAATGAGACACATTGTTGTAAACCATTTTCCACTGGAATGTCTGAACTTCACCAAACCCTGACTTTACCCCATGGATCAGGCCTTCAGTACATGGCACAAGCCAGCTGTTCAGTCAATTATAATTCAGTCTTCAGACATTACCACTACTACTATCACTGTACACTAAAAAAATGATGAGCCGATTCAACCCACATTTAGGTCAAATATGCACAAACCCAACTACCGGGATAAACATTTTATTACAGTTGAATAAGAAATTAACCCAATGGTTCGTTTTGTCCACATTTGACCCAAAATTAGGTTGAAACATCCCATCATTGTTAGACAAAAAGGGGTTCCTGTAAAAAAAAATTCAGAGTGAACAATAGTGAATCTCAGAATACAAAAAACACATACTAAAATGTCATTCAGTGTAACAATAGTTTATATACCAAAATTCTTGTTGGCATAGATCAAGAATCATTTGATGACATAGTAAAGTTTAAAATTTCTAATTAGTTGTCGTTTAAAAAATGTACACTTACCCACTATCCTTTACACCACTGTGTTTTACTCATTTGTGTGCCAGATGTGACAAAACATCTTTTAAGAGCACAGTAGGTACATTACAGGTACACTTTATCTTTTTATAAGTACTGGTCAGAATATGTTGCTTTATTTGTACATAAACATGTTACACTGAATAGCAATGGAAATCATTTGACTCATACAGTATGTTGTCATGCCATTTTGATCAAAGTTATTGGAAACATCCAAATATACACTTTTATCAGCATTTAATTTGCTTTCTACAGTATGTATATTAAATTACTTATTGTAAATTTAATTTGATGCAAACAACTAAATGGGATGTTTCCTCTTTGACACATTTTGCCATATTGATGGTCAGGAACATCTAATGCAGAATCAACAGTAATGTTAGTTGTGATAAAAGTGCTACACATTTTTAGGATTTCTATTAATACAATATATTTCCATTCCCCCTGTGGTAAGACAATGCGAGGTAGACAATGGCCTCATAATAAGTTATGAACTGTTTATTTTAAATGAACTATTGTACAATGTTGTTAAAAAAAGTATTAATAATTTATATTAACAATTCATGTGTTCACCTGTAAACACTAAAGATGAGTTCCACACAGTTTTTTTGCTTGAGAGTTATTGGGATATTTTGTTAGGGGTCAAACCGCAACTGTCTGCCATTTGATACACCTATATGAACAGAGCTCATAAAAAACACAGAGCCGTCTCACAAGACATGTTTATCCTTGTGGGACATCGCTCTTCTGTGGAATGCACTGGGGTCATGACAGGATTTTACTTTCCATGACAGTCAGCAGCTAGATTGATTTTTTTTGATGAAAGAACATCTACTTGTTCAAATAGTAGAAATATATTTTAACAGTTAAGCAATCTAATATGTGCAATCCAGAAGCATTCAAAAGTATTAATGGTACGCATGTATTGTGCACTTTTAAAAAATAGATTTGCAGATTACCACCACAAACGTTATAATCTTAGGAGCTGGATAACTGTTTGTGCCAACAAAAAAAAACTTGTAGACATAAATATATTGTATAAATACAGTGAGGTATAATAAAAAAATGTAGTTATATTTTGTAAAATCACTTAGGATACTTGGGTAAATCCTTTTGTGAAGAATAACTCTCGTTTTCAGTAGATCTTCATGAAATGCGGAGCAGAAGTTCATTCAATTCTGAAAATGTCTTATGATTGGCTCATTCAGCCCTCTGACGTGACGTACACGATGACTGGAATGCTCATGTCAAAGTTAGGTATTTTACCTAAAAGAATAAAAAAGGTTATTTCAGAAAACCCTTCCCCCCTCCCCAGTTTGTCTTTTTGCGAGATTAGTCCGTCTTTAAGTCAGTACTGCAGGCCTATCCGAATCTAAACTTTGGCCAGTACTTGACTATTGGTCGATTCTTCTTTCCAGTGTTGACTTTTGGTAAAGAAGGCTTTGATGGATGCAGCGGAGGTTGTTTTTCCTCTTCTTTGTCTGTTACTGTGAATCCTTGTTCAGTCTTTTCATATAGGTTCATCCTCGGCAGAAAATGTGTAGACACGTGTTGTGACTTCACTCTCGGACTGGACCCCATTTTTGCTTTTCCTCTTTTGTTGAGGGCCACAAACCACTCTCTACCAGTGCGATGGTTTTTGTGGATCACCGAGACGTATGTGTTATAGCTGTTTTCCTGAAACCGCTCTCTGAACTTACAGTCATCTGTAAAGCTCTCCTGCATTGGGAAGAGGGAGAATGAAGTGATACAAAAAGAGAAAATCAACAAGTTCAGTCTGATACTGATACATCTGTGCATGTTAATGGTCACATTAAAAAGTCTTGAATCTTGGCGTTCAGCGTAGCCAGTGAGTGATCCCTCTGATGATCTGTGTTTGCACTTCAGCTAGAGTCCAGCTGCAATAGTGTTTATGTAGGGTTAGGTTTCCTTTAATATTTGTACATCTTACTTTCAAAACAGATTATTACTTATACTACAAAAAGGGATCGCAATACGCTTTTTGTGTTTTCGCAAGATTGTGAGTATGTGTCTACAAGTAAAATAAATAAACCATGGTTGCATAATTCACTATGGAATTAAATCACTCTTCTTAGCTCTGTCATAACATGATTGCGTCATGATAATAAATAAAAATAGGGACTCTGTACTGCATGGATAATCATGGAGATGATGGCACTCAACACCAGAAAACAATGGTATGATGCTGTAAATGAAATGTATAGTAAAGCTCTAACAAATAGCAATCAGAACTGTTACAGACTCAGGATTTTAACCATCATGGACAATGAGAGAGACAAGTGCCCACCAATGATCATAAATGGCCAGATTTAAAAGGATTGCACTGCTGTGCAGCACTCTATCATGCAGTGTTGTGTTTGTTATTTTGTGACAAAAAAGTTACATTTTAGGCTAGTCTGCCAATGTTGGAAGGACTGAGATGGCCAATCAGATTAAAGCATTAAAAGAGCTGTTTTACAACAGACATTTTATATGATGACAGTAATATCCGATGATACAAACTTAATGTCAAATATGAATATGTGAAAATGTGATGAGACATAAAATGTTTTGTGCCAAGTCATTTTCAATAAAAGTGCATGTGCGCATATTTTAAAATATTATGCAAATTTCTGAAAACGATCAATTCTGAATTAGACTTAGACTACAATTTTTATGATTGTTCTGTTTATTATTTATTTATTCCCCTCCAAATGGTACAAAATGGTGGCAGAATCTTTATCTTTAATGTTTTGTACAGCACTGAAGTAGCTTTACAATAGATACCCCCCCCCCCTCCCCACCAATATAATTCATATTTAAAAAATGTACAAAATTATCCAGCTCAGAAATGCAATTAACCCTTTATTGACTTATAGGTCAAAAATGACCCATGCGCCAATTTAACAGCAGAAAAAAAATCATGAACAATGTTTTTTTTTTTTTGTTGTTGTTTTGGTTTTTAGTTTGGTTGTCTAAAATGACACCACCATTAGAAAAAATGAATCATTTCTATTTTTATGAAGGCTACAACACTGAATTTTTGACCTGGCAACTCTAAAACCATTTTACCTCTCAAACACAAGCACACACAAACACACACCCACACGCACACACAATAAGAATCTGCTGCTTTACCTTTTATAAATACTGTCCTATTAAAAAACATTTTCACTTTAGAAAATATATCCTTTTACTTCAGTCAAATATGAGTGTTGCCTACCGATTAAACATTGATGAAAAACTCCCCACTGATGGGGGAAAACATAGACATTCACAAAGTTTTTGATGAAGATGAGATTGTTTCTTCATGCAAAATAGATGTGAGGATTGAAATTAAATGTAGCTGCTTTATTTTATTTTTTTATTTCTACTACTACAACAACGTCTACAACTACTGATTCTACTACAACAACAAATTCTAAGACAACAGGAGGGTTAAATAATGAATGTATCCTTTGGGCATTAATAAATCTGAAAAGGGGTATCCTTCTGAAAGGGTATATGTCCACCTATGAGAACAGTATGCGATCGGCTTTCGTACTGTGCTCCAGTTTTACCACAGCAAAATATATGAAGCCACAGCACATCAATAAAGCTTTTAACACTTTGGGCACACAATAAGTAATTACTGTGCACACACTTTGTAGGATGCCACATTATCAGCTGCTGGAGAGAGAACACTTTGTGGCCTGATTGAGTTTAGCCCCTCATAAAGACAGCTAATGAAAGCAGCACGCGGATTATAGACACTGAGCCCCAGAAAAAGCATTGAGGGGGTTAGAGAATAATTGCAAGTTTTACTTTTATCTCCTAGCTCAAAGTCATCAAAACCGACTTTCCAATCAAAGACTGTGGTGACTGACAGAAGCAGAGCTTTTGTTTGTGTGGGCAGAAAACTCATTAGGCTATAAAAAATAACTTTTTCTTCCAGAGCTCAGGAAAGCAGGACACTTGCTTTTTTCATAGGCAATCTGTGGTTGTGTTGACCAGACTTTAGATTCTCTTTTGAGTTAATGTTTTTAAAGATTTGACCTACGTTCACTAAGTTTAATCACACAATGACATTCACTTAAATAGGACAAATTTTTTATCTGTCTGTTACGTTTTCTTCAGATTGATGGCTCTCTGTTGGATGTGTCTGTAAATATGTCAAACCAAGCTCATTGGAAATACGTGCCTTTTTATAAAACCTGAAATGCTTCATGTTTCAGGTGACAAACCCACCAGAGGACGCTGTGTAGTTTTTTTTGTGAATCTTAAATGTGTTACTTATGGTACGTTTTGTTGTACATTTTAGATACATGTCCTACTTGTATACCTCCATAAGAAGGCGGGGCTTGTCATGCACATCACCTAGCGAACCACTGACCTAAACCCAACCAATGGTGTTTTAAAGAGCAAAGGTAAGAGAACAGTGCACTGTGCCTATGTAATTTTAACTGCGCTTCATCAGTCTCAAACCCGAGCAATCTTCATCGCAAGTATGAGCACTGTACGAAGTGAGCTACTTAGGAAAATGCCAAAGAAAAGTTGTTTATATGTAGATAGACAGTGAAGGCAAAAATCATTGTCACCATTAAGTTGTCTTTTGGTATTTATTTGGTGTTGTGCAAAGAACTGCATGAAAATTATCCTTTATTAGTTGATAATATGTCCCTGTAAGTATTATTAGCATGAAAAGGAATAAAGGTTTTTGTTCGTCAATACTGCACCATAGTGATAATTTTACCTACCTAAAGTAATTTTTTTTTCAGTTTCACAAAAATCTAAGCTGGGGCCCATATTTCCAATGAGCCTGTGCTGCAACATCTTTGAAACTTCGTGTTGTGGTCAGGACTAACTCATTCAGGTCCAAACAAGTCTCGGTCTTGACTTGGACTTTTTTGATCTCAGTTTTCACTCAGACTTGAGTGAAGTAGCTTTGAGCACAATGCTTCAAGTAAGTATTTGATAGTCACAGTATTATGGTTTATACAACAGTTCTGTCTGGTTCTTGAATCTGATTGGCTGATAGCCGTGGGATATTCTGCCAGTAACAGCACTCGTCCAGCCTCTTAACCATTCACCCTTGTGTATTACTCTGCCCACATACAGCGACAAGCAGAGGACACTCTACAGTTTGACAAATACTGCTGCTGTTGGACAACATAATGTACTTTTGAGGCTTTTTTTTGTCAATAATGTAGTTGTTTAGATTGCAACTATGCAGTTTATTTATAAGGATAGTGCCTATTTTAAAATATTTAGAATTTTTGAGAGACATCTTTGAGCAAAGACGGTTGACGATGTTCATCCACAAGATGGCGACAGAGACCGCATAATAAGCCCTAAGAGAAAAAAAAGCATAATTTCAAACTACAGCTGATCAAATCATTATTAAACACGTAAATGACTTTCTAAGTCGATCTCTCTCTTTTGTATGTTGTAGTGCTGTATTTATACCATAGTAATATTGTGATCTCCGGATTGCAACAGAGAAATACTGGCAGATATCTCTGTAGACTGATGTTATTTCATGCCACTCAGCCTTGTAATCTTAAAATGTGAGCAAAATCACCTGTTTTGTCACCACTTTAGATATTACGCTAGAGAATCATTCAAATACTAGCTCTAAAGTGACGTTGGTGAATTAGCAACGGTTTCTGCTGTTCTAACGTCAGCTGCAGATGTGAATGAAGAAAAGAAGAAAGTAGTTCCTCTCACAAAAGGATTTTTAGACTCTTCGTGTTTGACTTTCTTTTATATATACACGATTATGCCATCGAACTGTTGTATAAATGCAATATCACACTCGTAGCAGTGCGATGTGGCTGTATATCGTCACAATATACCAACGCACGCCTCCCACCAGCGTCGATATACAGCCACATCGCACTGCTACTCGTGTGATATTGGACATTTATATCGTTAATGCAGAATGAAATGTGTACGGTAAAATTATTTTTTATTCCCTGTATACTGCGAAATGTAAATAAGTGTTGTGGTCCACTCACCTGCAGCATGCGTGAGGCTGAGAAAGATTCTCCATGGGAGACTGGCAGTGTTGACAAATGCTTTATATTTAATGCTTTATATAAGTGATCACTTAGTTTCAATATTTATACAAGAATTGTAAGTGCTTATATTTAGTATTTTTGAAGTAAAACCTGTTTGATATTTACTTAAAGTGTTTACATATTTACATTTTCATATTTAAGTTTTATTTTCCTGTTACTTGGGATATAAATGCTAACTGACCCAGCCATTATAGCACATTGAAAGCATATTCAATGATAATTAAGTGTTTATGAAAGCATTCATTCATTCATTCATTTTCTTTTCGGCTTAGTCCCTTTATTAATCTGGGGTCGCCACAGCGGAATGAACCGCCAACTTATCCAGCATATGTTTTACGCAGCGGATGCCCTTCCAGCTGCAACCCATCACTGGGAAACATCCATACACACTCATTCACATACATACACTACGGACAATTTAGCTTACCCAGTTCACCTATACCACATGTCTTTGGACTTGTGGGGGAAACTGGAGCACCCGGAGGAAACCCACGCGAACACGGGGAGAACATGCAAACTCCACACAGAAACGCCAACGGACCCAGCCGAGGCTCAAACCAGCGACCTTCTTGCTGTGAGGCGAACGTGCTACTCACTGCGCCATCGTGCAGCCCATTTATGAAAGCATAGATAACTAAGTGTTTAGTTCAATATTTGAGATAAGGTCAAATTTATTTATAACAAATTTATTAGAAATAAATTAGGGTACATTAAGGTAAAACCTCAAATGTTTAGTTTGAAGCACACAGTGATGTGGTGTTAAGACTTTAAACTAAAAATAATAAGCATTAGAGCCACACTGTAATCCATAAAATGATTTTTGATCCAAATATGCCCGACAAGTTTTTTAGATATACCAACTACATTTTAGTGGAAGTCTTTTGTAGAATATGAGTCTTTTTCTTCCATTACCTACCACTTATCTAAGGCTGACTCAAGTTAAGTGTTAAGTGTGCTGTTTAGTAGTTTATAAACAGCAACAACTGCATACAACCATTATGAATTTTGGCCTCACTCTCTAAAAATACGTTTGGTGGGAAACTATATCATGAATTTAACGAGGGTCAGTCCTAAAAAAGAGGTCTTGCATAATTCCCAAACTCTGAAATAATAAAACTGTTCTGGTTTGCTGAAGAGTGCAGCAAAGCAGAAAATGGTGCCATTACAATATTTTCTAAACATGCCAGTCAGAACTTGACCCACCATAACTTCACTAGGGCTCTCTCCCCTAAATACGCTCATTTACTCCAAATCGACTGAACGTTTGTTTGATTAGTGTACATGGTTTTTGTCTTCTGGAAGTGCCTTATGAGCTGCAATTTAAAGAGCAGCCATCTGTTGTAGATGCATCCTTTTAGGACATTTTGAGAGGTTATTTTAACGTTGGAGGAGATACAGGATACCATATGTCTGTAGTTTGGTGTCTAAGGGCAGGTGGTGTTTTATTGTCAAATTATGATGGCTTTTGATATTATCCACAAACAATCCTCCCTTCAAGATTTCCCATACTGTGGTACCTCCAGCACCGAGCTTTTGCAGACACGAGTAATTACATTTTGACACGGCAGATTTAATCCCATTCATAAGTAACTATTCAGAGTTGTTTCCTTTACCTTGTGAGTTTCTGTTTCTTTTCCATTCGGGGGTTTTGGTACGAACAAAAAGAGCCACCCCAGGCCCCCACCCCACCCAAAAAAAAAACCCACACAAACAAACAATGTATTTGCTGTGGATTTTGCTCACCCTCAGGCCATCTAAGATGTAGAGGACTATTTTTCTTCAGTGAAACTTTAAAGTCTGGGTAATTTAGTATTATGAAAATTGTTTCTAAACACATGATAAATGTTACAAATATATTGCTGAAACACATTACAAAGACTCTGAAGTATGTAGTAATGAATTGTGAAGTTAAACCGCTAAAAAGTTTTTCACCAATTTTATTTTCAGGATATTTTGGACGGGGCTAAACCTGTGGCACAATAGAGCCACTGAGCATTATTAACAATCATTTATTAATAACCTAACTTTATTTCACTGAGGATATGCTAGTTGATTATTGCTAGATTACATGAAAGGAAGAAAAAAAATCTATTCTGCTGCAGACTGAATCTATTCTGTTGTGGGATGAGGTTGATTTTCGGGTAATTGGTCATTGTCCTCTATTCTAGATTCTAGCTCTGGAGGACCAAACATATATGGTTGTATAAAGCCAATTAAGCTAAGGTTACTAGAGGCAGCATCTGTAGCATCTATTCACATCTAGGTTGTAAGTGGTATTTAACAGTTGAGATATGGCCGTTTTCCTGCTAGTGGCCATGGTTTTAGTGCCGCCACCGGACACTCCCAGCATTTGAGAGCAGAGAGTCCTTACTATTAAAAAAAAAAAAAACTTGGTGATTATTTACTTATTTATTTATTTAATTATTTAATGGCGACACGTGGCTCAGTGGTTAGCACTGTCGCCTTCATTTCTTTCAGTTGGCATTTCTGTGTGGAGTTTGCATGTTCTGCCCGTGTTTGTGTGGGTTTCCTCCGGGTGCTCCGGTTTCCCCCACAGTTCAAAGACAATTGAATAAACTAAATTGGCCATAGTGTATATGTGTGAATGAGTGTGAATGGATGTTTCCCAGTATTGGGTTACAGCTGGAAAGGCATAAGTTGGCGGTTCATTCCGCTGTGGCGACCCCTGATGAATAAAGGGACTAAGCCGAAGGAAAATTAATGAATGAATAATTATTTAATTTTATCTTTCAAATTTGGTTCAGTGGTTAATAAGACAATGTTCTGTTGTGCAACAATCTCAGAACAGATATTTTAATATCACTTTACCCTGGACTCAGATTTTTAGCTGAAACTGAAGTGACGATACATTAAGGTTTTATGTAATAAAATGATTGGTCTATGCAAGAAAGTGAACTACATTATTTACTATATTATTATATTTTATTCACAACCTCGGCAGACCATTATGTCAGGTTGCTGTGATCTTGATCCATTTGCTGAAGCTGTGAATTAGAGTTAATAATTTTATTAACAGTGTTCAGTTTGCTTGCACAGACGAGTTTTACATCATACAGTAAGACCTTGTGGTCAGGAGTCTGTATTCATTTTGTTTTGCATGCATGTTCTTTTTGACTTTTTATGAATCACTAAGGCAGGGCCATGGTTTAACCCTTTGACACAAACGATCACACTGATATGATTAGTCTAGGCTGGTCCCTGGAGTGTACAATCACACATGTGTGATTAGAATGTTCAGCGCATCATGTGATCAGCTGCTACAATCAAATCTGCTTTCCTGAGATGGCTTGTGGTGAAAGATTTGCGTGATGCTTGTCAGAAACCACAATTTATCAGTATTTTCAAAATTCAAACAAATTATGTTTATTCTAGGTTTCAGACATTTAAATACACATAAGTACAAGCAAAACTTAACATTTATGGTTTGTAAAATACATGCTGATGTCTATGGAGATTGCAGTAATAATTATTTTTAAACAATCAGACAATGTGCTTTATTCACATCAGATACACACTATTTAGGTTACTAGAACATTTACTCTATTCTTCTCCTAGTTAAACAGCCACTTACTTTCATGTATTTTAGGAGAAAATTATGAATTAACATGTTAGATAAATAATAATAAATCCAGCAGCTATGGACTCTCAATATTTGAAAAACAACAACATCAACAACAACAACAAAAAAACGATACAGGCATGAATCATCGGGGTGATGCTTTTCATGTGATAAACTTGACGTGCATTCTAACTATCGATCACATCAAAAAACTCCATTTAAAACTTACATGTGAAAGGGTTAAGCTAAAATATTCCACTGAAGAAAAAAATTACTTATACCTTGGATGGCCTTTTCTGATTTTCATTTTGGGGAGTGCTATCCCTTTAAACTTAGCTCTGGAGCCATACACGTTTCATGGAATGGGAGATGGTTGCATCTCTGTTTCTCTCTTGGTTTCTCACTCGCTCTCTATTGTTTTCATAATAAATGCAGTGACCTCGTAAGCTTTGCAAAGATTATGTTAGTAATGGCTTGCTGGGTAGGTCGCACGGCATAATGTACATCTGTCCCCTTTGCCATTATCACAGCAATAAATTGCCACTATGAAAACATCTAAATATTAAATATGACAGACAGTGCAACAAAATCAGACGCAAAGTCATTTGAAACTCCTTTGGTTAGGCCGACTTGTCTACAGAGTGAAGTGCTTGGGGTTTAAAACCCAAGCTGACAGCTATTAAATAAGCCGCTCCAACTGTAGCTGGTCTGAGGAAATGAAACCCAATTCAAGTCTGACGGAGCCGCTGCAGCTGCTTTAATTACAGATGATGTCTGCGGCAGTTTGGAGGCTAATCCTCAGATTTATCATACTGCTTTATTATCCGGCCCTTACGAGATTTCTCTAAAATTGTAAAACATTAATGTGAAGTAGAGTCCACATGAATGCAGAATGTTTTATGTATTTTCAAAGTAATTTAATACTTTCTTTTTAGCAAGGTTGAGTTCAATTGTTATAGTGACAGTATAGATAATTACGTATAACGTTACACAAGATTTTTATTTCAAATAAATAGTGTTCTTTTGAACTTTTTATCCATCAAAGAAGAATACTGAAAAAAAATGAATTGAAAGTACTACTTTTTAAGATACTGATAATAATAATGATGATAATAATAATAATAATATTAATAATAACAACACATTTTTACCATATTAGGATGATTTCTGATGAATGATGGGTCACTGAAAACATTAAACACATTAAAAGAGGAAAAGAAAATGGTAAGATTTTTGTAGGTACTATCAGCAGATACTTATCAACGCTTGAAATATACATTAATTAACACTTTCTCCTAGTTTATGATACATGTTTTTTTTTTGTTTAATTACACGTTTATATTCCATTTTGTCTGTAAATTACATTACAACTACCAGTACCTTTTCCTGTTATTGTACAGTTGTTTTTCACTTTATGATATTTCTATTACAATATATTGTTTCGAACTACTATGGCTACTAACTATGAGAGTGTTAAGCTATTCTCATTTTTAAAACCAAAACAGATTATAGTTTCATCTGTTTCTTAGCAAGTCCCTGTTATTACTGCTTGTATGCTAAGTGTCCTTACAGCTGCCCAAACTTTGTTTACACACATATTGATTTCCTTCCTTGAAAGATTATCAACTACCTCAGACTCAATTTAATCTGCTCTTCCCATTAACACATGCTAATAAGCCCTGCCTTCTATCAGACAGTCCAGACCCCTGCAAAGCCAGATAACTCTGAAACTGCAGCGTGTTTCTGTGTGCTCCAAAAGTCTTGCCAATATCACATTAAGCTGAGATTTCCTTTAGAAGTGGATGGAGAGTTTATTCAGCACGTTTGAAGTTGGTTTGCAGTTCATTGGATGTATGAATTAGTGTGTTACATCAGACTTACAGTGGCATGAAGCCTTCCCCTCTTGTTCATGGCTAGAAATCGGTTGCTGAAAACCCCTCGGATACCTATAACCCCTTGAGACACGGCGAACAGCTCCAGCACACCTACAGACAGAGAAAAACACATTGATGGCTGATGACCTTTTTGTCCTAAATGTCAAAGGTCAGTCTTAGGCTATGTTCAAACAACAGCAGAATACAGTTGTTTAATACAGAATTTGGTTATTAAAATGTCAACTTCATTTTAAAGGTGGTTTCCCTACATTTTAAATACAAGGTCAGATGAAATGTGTTGCCTGTTGTGTTATTGACATACAGCATGTATGGAATGAGGTTTTTCTAAGCTGTCATCAATTTCAAATTAAAATTTTATTTGTCACATACACAGCATGATATGCAGTGAAATGCTTATACAACCACCCATGACCTTAAAACAAGAATAATAATAATAATAATATCAATAAAAATCTTACACAGAGTAAAAACTAAGTAAAAACAGACAAATTTAGATATAGAAATAGACAAGTTATAGACAAGCTATAGAAAATAAGACCAAATATAAAATATTTAAAACTTTAGATGTGAAGAATATAGCAGAAAATATATAAAAAATTATAAAAAAAATTGCTATACAAACAAATATAGAAATAAACATACACTCAAAAAATGACATCTGCTGTTTGTTCAAACTATTTAATTAAAATAAGCTGAAACAGCACAATTCTTGAGTTTTCTTTTGAGGACAACTTAATTGTTTCGTGTTCAATCCACTTAAATTTGTAAAAACTAACAAGTTAACTTAATTCCTTTATGTTGCCCCAACACAAATCGATTGTGTGGAACCCAGCATTTTTTTTTACAGTGTAGAAGTGTTTCTAATAAAGTGCCTGGTGCATAGAGAGGAAAGAGTGTATCCTACAGGTGGTTTATAGTATCCTACTGTGGCTGTAGATTGTAGATTTTGTGGCACAATTTTAAGTTTTACTAATATGAACACTTTAAGAACTGGAATATACAGCCTTTAAATAAGATACAAAAAATACAATTTGACAGCTTTTGTACTTTTTTCTGAGAGTGTAGATTTATCAACTTCTCACAAAATGACACAAAATAGGGATTGGCTAAAAGGAGAAAACTCCTTTTTTTTGGGTGGAGAACAAAGACAGAAATATCTAAATATCTTTTGCTGTACATACACTGTAAAAATGCTGGGTTCCACACAATTCCTTCAAGTTGTCCTAACACAAATTAAGTTAACTCAATCGTTTTTACTAATTTAAGTAGATTGAACATAAAACAATTAAATTGTCCCCAAAAAAACTTACAAATTGTGTTGTTTCAACTCATTTTAAATAAGTAGTTTAAACAAGTAGCAAATTTTATTGAGTGTATGTCAGTATAAACAGGAATGCATTGAAATTAATAAAAAATCAAATATTTCTTTTGTGTTCTTCTTTCATTATAGTTACAAGCATCATTGAGGAGTGAAAAGCAAAAAGAAATATACACAAAACACATGTGGAGAGGTTAGAGAAGAGGAATGAGTTACATGTACATACAGCACATAGACATTATTCTATTCACTTCTGTTCTCTGTTCTATGTGTACCAACAATTTGAGAGTCACATATAGCAAATGTGTTTAATTCCAAACACAAACTTTGTGAAAAGTCTATATTCATTTGTTTGTCATTTTAATTGCACTGAATATTAGATACAGTATATACAGTTTAATAAAATGATGGATGGGGTAAAACTATCTAAATGGAACTAATATATTTGCTTTGGTTTAAATAAGAAGTCAGCAAATGCATGCTTTAAAATCTATTTTAAAACTTTCAAATCCAGTCAACATTCAAAATGGACAATCCTCATTGTAAACACAAATCCAGACAATATTATAATATGTTATAAGTTGGATTCAAGGGAAGGCCACCTTAAGATGAAGAGAATATATAGAATACACTGCAACATACTGTAAAACACACTGTAAACACACTGTAAAACTTCATATAAAACATCCAGCAAGAAAATGAATGTCATTGCTACAGTTTTAGCTGGTGTACTGACTTTATTAGTTTAAAAAAATAGGATTTTCACAGATTTTACAAAGCCTGTTTTATTGCTGTCGATATACTGTATATGGTCATTGTTTGTTGGTGATGAAGATTGTATGTGGGCTTCAGCCTCTAAGGGCAGTGTTTCAGGTCAGTGATGTTTGCTTTCTAAATATTCTATCTGGCAAGTGGACTTAACACCCGCAGCCAAACTCATAACAGTCCATTTTACGTTAATCTAATTTTGCTCATCTGTTTGACAGTAGACCCTCTAAATAGACCAAGTACTATGGTATGTGTACCGAGCTATTCAACCATTAACAGAAATCTAGTGCATGGCATGTTAATGATGCCACTCACTCCAGCTTTCAGCTCACTAGCATTCTGATCTCAGCCGCTGCACCTGTTCCCATACCTGTAAATAAACAAGCCTCTCCAAACAAGACACTCACACAACCAGAGTTATAATTCATTCGACCAGCTCAATCTGCAATATCTACTTGTGTTCTGGGAAGTATATTCTTATTTTTGCACTGTTCATAAAAACCCTGCAGTGATTCTGTGTAAATGTCTTGCAAGGTGATGCAAAACTGTTCAGTCGTCGATGCCTTTGAATCATTTCAGTTATTCTTTTGGATCGATTTAATAATTTATCGGCTTTATAAATGTAAATAGCCTCAAAACGACATTGGTGTTAGTTTATTCTAAGAGGGAAAAAAGCAAAGGAAAGAATCTGCAGTGTGGAAAAGGTATCAGTCAGTCAGAAATGTGAACTTCGCTCTCCACATAACCATTGGTAAAAAATTTAACTTACTTAACGAATCTGGTTCGTGGCTCCCGTTGACTCTTCCATCGGGGTGAATCTGAAGATGGAAACCTATTCCAACTCTACAGTACAGTCTGCCAGTCCTTCGGCCAGATACGCGCCCTTCCTCGACAAGTTGGTGCTCCAAATACGCGCGTTCGCGTCCCGTAAGCAGTGCAGAGCGCGGCAACTGAAAGAGCAGAAAAAGCAGGAGAGGAACGTTCATTCTTTCCAGAGAGCGCTAGGCCACTTCCAGCATTTTTGCCGCTGTCCCTGCGCTCTGAGGTAACGCGCTGTTTTACTGGTGGGCATTACCCTCGGCTGCAGGAGCTGGAGCAGATCTGCTGGCAAAGAGATATTTATATCACAAATGATCTCACTGCTTGATGCGTGCCTGAGATGTGCAGGACGCTCTCTCTCATCCTCAATTTGTATCGGACGAAAGTTCAAGCCGTCCTGAGACCTATGTTTCGTTGGAGATGAAACCGTGGAAAGGAATGCGCTCCTTTTAGAACGCGGGTCATTTGCAGACAATTAATGATGTTCGAGATGATACAAAGTTGACATCTGCGTTAAAACGCACGTGGCGTGCTCTTGGAAATGTTTTGTGTTTTGTTTTCATTTGTTATTTTGATATAAAGAATTTACGCTCCATATGTAAATATATTTCATGTCAGATGGTGTAACCAAGCAAAAAAGTACGAAATTATTTCACGTCAGTTTTTGAACAATGATATTGACTCAACTTTGAATGTCATGAATGTTTTGGTCTAATAACAAAAACGTCTCCTGCGTATTGGTTAACTTACACTGAATTTTATTTGGCATTGCGTTGTTAAAGATTAATTAATAAAAGTTTTTGCGATTAAGACGGTATCCTTGCACAATATTATTTTTTCAATCTTTCTTTTTCTTTTTTACCTCAATCACTACCAGAAATTCTACATTCTCCTTTTCTGCAGACATGTTTAAGAATTGTGTCTTTTTATAGGTTGCTGTTTAGTTGATTTTTTTCACTAAATAATTTCGGTCAAAGGGTGACACCTTATGCATTTTACGCACGAGGGAACGTGAAGCCTATGCCATTGGCTGGACGATCAAAAACAATTATGACTGTGAGAGGCGGTTGTCAAAGATGTCTGTCTTAAAATTTTAATTCCTGATGACCAGGTAACGCTAAAATTTTGCACATCCTCAAGCACGAGCACGAACTTGTCAGTTGCATTAACTTAAAACATGTTGATAAAAGCATAATTTACTTGTATGAACTCGTCGCATTTATTTCTATAGATAGGCAATGTTGACAAAAAAGTAGGTACACAATCTTAATCAATATTTTATTTGTTATTAATCCCTTTATTCAGAAAATAATAGTGTTTTTTCTTTTATTTATTTGTTAATTTATATATATATATATA
>CAIGQV010016645.1:2066827-2120636 GCA_903798115.1 Danio jaintianensis
CATCTTCAGTTCTCAAAAGCATTGAACATTTTCATAACCCCCAAAACGGTGCTAACCCTTTTTCTAAATTACAAGCTTCAAACATTAATTTTCCCACGATTTTAAGTAATGTTTAAAATAACGAAATTTGTATTTCGTAAAAATATTCGTAATATCGTAAAAAAGTTGTGTTGTAAAGCTTGTTTAGTCAATATGTTAAGTTGCTAACAATCACATTGTGCTTTGGACAGTCACAGAAATATAAATGGTGTGTATAAAAGCATTATAAATTTATATATTATATAAAATATATTTCCATTTGTTTTATTTATTTATTTTCTGAATTGAATTAAAGATGAATGGCACTATGGCTCAACTATGACAGCCTAAATTTTGCCTTGTTTAGCCAAAATGTCTATGTTTAGATGTCTATTAAACATGTTTTAAATTGAAAATTGCTTGGTGGGAAAGCTTATAGTCCAAGTCTAAAATGTAAATCTGAGCTGTGAAAGAAACTTGCACCGACTGATCTTAAAATATACCAGTGCCTTATATGGCTGCACAATATATTGTTTTAGCATCAATATTACAATGTGTGCATCCACAATAGTCACATCGCAGGATCTGCAATGTTGAATAGTTGACTAGGAGCCACAGTCATTGAAGATTTTTATCATAATAGAGCAAAAGTTTATTTTTTAGTTTTAGTTTTTAAGTCCTGTGACTGTTTGAGTATACCAATAGAGTTTAAAGCATTCTGACACAAGAAATTGTACTGTGTGTAACTTTAATAAAAAGATGACTATGCAGTGCTATTTTACATTTGATTATTTCATTTCTGCAACCGAATTCTTACCAAATAGGGCTATTGGAGTCATCTGGTGAAGTTATATTCATATCGCAAAATATATTGCAGAAAAACAAAACATCGCAGTGTCAGATTTTTCCAATATCGTGCAATCATAGTGCCTTTGTTTTGTCTTAAGATGGACAGTAACAGTTTTTTTTTAAAGCACATTCATAAAAATGACTTCTTAAATGTCCTAATAAAACTTTGGCTTAACCCTGGCTTAATAATATACAATAGCAAGTGTGCTATAAATTTTCTTTGATTTAATCCTGGCTTTAGTCTAAGTCCTGTCTGTGAAACCAGGCCTTAGATTGTAAATATGGTTTAGGAACGTATGGTGTGAAATGTCAGCTTATGAATACAAGATTCCATTTAACAAGGGCTACAATGACCCAGAGTTACAGTATCTATTTCAAGTGTTAAAATATTTAATATGAACTATTCTTTTCAGTCAGTCTACATGAAACAGAAGCTGTGATCATATTTTCTGTCAGATATCTGAGCGAAACTGCTCTTCATAGAAGCAAAAAAAGCAAGACAAGACTTTTTCCATTGAGAATTGTTTCACTTATTAGATTGTTGTTGTTTTGCTAATTTGCTAATAGCGTGTCTCTCCAGTGGCATGCTGCTGAAGGGAAAGGGGAAAGGTTAACGTTTGTTGATTGAAGATTATAAGCACCATGAATAATAATAAACAGAAAATGAGGATGATGCATTGTGCACAGATGAATCAAGTGCTAAACATTGCAATAATAATTTATAGACAAAAGAGTTTTGATTTCACATTGGCTTTAATACTATTGTAAAACAGTGTTTGCCTTGTTGCTTTACCAGTTAACACTATAAACAAATATTAGATTAACATCTAATTTTATATATTTATAAGGATATTCTGTAATTATTACGCTGTAAAACATAATTACCAAAGTTATAAATACAACATTTTCAATTACTGTATCAGGCAGCCTTACAATTAATTAATTAATTAATTTATTTATTTATTTATTTATTTATTTATTACTATTATTATGCATGAACTTCCTTTTTCCCCATCCTTGATGTTTTTTATTATTACTCTTGTTATTGTTTAATTTTTATTATTAATACTATTATTACCCTGATTGATACTGCTCTACAGTACTATACTATACTTTTATACCTGCTGTACTTTCCTATATGTTGCTTTTCTTGTATATTTCTACCCCCACACCCAGTTACAATCGCACACACACACACACACACACACACGTTTGTTTTTGTAAAAAGTGGGTACATTACATAGGTTTCCATTGATTTTATACAGCACAAACCGTATTTTGTATTGGCCTAACCCCACCCTACCCCTAAACCCAACCATCACAGGAAACAGTGCACAGCTTTACTCTCTGATTAAACTCATTCTGTGTGATTTATAAACTTTTTGAGAAATGAGGACATCAGCTGTGTCCTCATATTTCACCTTCTTTTTGTAATACCTGTGTCATACCTATGTCATTATACAGATTTGTGTCCTGACATGTCACAAAAACACGTACACACACACACACACACGCACGTACGCACGGACACACCCACACACATACAGATCTTGTTGGCTGTCTTGTATGTTTTGTTTACCTTTTTTGTGTTAGATTTGTCACCTGTACATTTTAGAATTGATATCTGCATAATAATAACAATCACTGTTTCAGTAGTTCTACTTTACATTTTACAATTTCACATTTAATTCAATGTTTTGCTAACCATTTCAACTTTTTTTCTCCAGTGTAGCAATTTGCAAATGTACACATACTAGTCTGAATCGAGAATTGCAAGCAGTATGTTGTCAGTGGTAAACCATGCCTTCATCTTTCTCGTACTTCTCGTTATGATCTCGGATGTCACTGCATTGTTAGTGTGAATAATCTATAGATACCTCACTCGTACAATATACAGTATGAGATTGGTGTGTTTCAGGCAGATCTATTTTGATGCGAGGGCCCCGTTTGCCAAGAAGTTAAAGAACAACAGGAAGATGAAGGGAAGAGACAGATGCATGTACGCTCGAGGCAGTTGACCATAGGACACAATCACACGTAAAGCTCGCTGGGTTAGCCAAGGGTGAGCACATTGGTCACATGTGAGAAGGGTATAAACTGGGCCAGAGGGAGAGGTGCTGAGTGATACCGTGACAAATGTAACTGGAGCTTACGAAGGGACGGATGACTCCAGTCACAAAACACGGGGCAGGCAATAAATATCTTCACTAAGTATAAGTGACTATCATCATCTCTCAACCCATTACCTCATATTCTGGACTAAATCCTTTCATCGCTTTTTATGATTGAGAAAGGGGTATTTTTAGGTCCGCGTATTAAATTTCTGTCACACTGAGTTCAGGGCTTGCAATAGGGTTGATTTTGTTTTTAATTCACATATATAGGTCATGCTTTAGGTTTGAGGATCAGTTAACTATCAGCTATGTATTTTGACTCAAAACATTTAATTCCCAGATTGTTAATTGTTAAAAAGTTGTTGTTAAAGGGATAGTTCACCCCAAAATGAACATTCACTCACTCTTAACTGTCATAAAGTGGCTCCACGCCTATATGAGTTTCTTTTTTTTTTATTTCTTTTTTTGTTGAACACAAAATAAGTTATTTTAAAGAATGTTAGAAACCAATGTTAACCAGTGATTCCCATAATAGGAAAAACCAACGCAATCTCACGGCAATTCGTAACTTTTTGATTTAGTGGCTAATTCGTATGAATTCATACAATCTCATTCATACACTTTAGTACGATTTGCTCATCACCCAATGATGGTTGGGTTTAGGGGCAGGGTTGAGTGCCACGCCTCCTTTTTAAAATCGTACATTTTCATACGACTGAACTCGTACGAATTCAAACGGATTAGCCACTAAACTGACAAAACGTAAAATACTTACGTTTTCTCATGAGATCAGGCTGGAAAAACAAGTGAGTGGTTTCCAATATTTTCAAACTATAATATTTTTTTGTGGGCGACGCGGTGGCGCAGTGGGTAGCACGTTCGCCTCACAGCAAGAAGGTCGCTGGTTCGAGCCTCGGCTGGGTCACTTGGCATTTCTGTGTGGAGTTTGCATGTTCTCCCCGTGTTCGCGTGGGTTTCCTCCGGGTGCTCCGGTTTCCCCCACAAGTCCAAAGACATGCGGTATAGGTGAATTGGGTAAGCTAAAAATTGTCCGTAGTGTATGTGTGTGAATGGGTGTGTATGGATGTTTCCCAGAGATGGGTTGCGGCATCCGCTGCGTAAAACATATGCTGGATAAGTTGGCGGTTCATCCCGCTGTGGCGACCCCAGATTAATAAAGGGACTAAGCCGAAAAGAAAATGAATGAATGAATATTTTTTTGTTTAATGCACAAAAGAAGCATTATATGCATAATAATCTCATAAAACAAGAGTATTATGACCTTCCTCTTTCTCCACCCTTGATGTTTTTTTCGTATTACACTTGTTATTCTTCATCTTTTATGTTCCACATTTTTGTGGCAGGTTTGTGAGTAAATGATTTTTGACAGAATTTTCAGTTTTGGCTGAACAGTCCTTTTAGATTTAGTTATGGAGTCGGGTTAAGTGATTTAGCATGCACTCAAAATGATCTCATTATGAAATGTTTTTCTCCAATACACGTTGACCACAATTACTACCACCCTTACAGATTCATATTTTAATATATTTTTATTTTCGTTTTAGCATTTTTAGTCATGAAAGTATTCAGACATGACTTACAGTTGTACAGAAGTGTTAACATAATTGGTTTTATTTCATTGTTTATTTCAACAAATAAACAATGAAAATGTCATATTTACTAATGGTGGCAATAACTTTAACCTAACTATATTTAGTGACATCTGAGATTGTGAGAGTAAAGGAATAGTTCACCCAAAACTTAAATTTTGTCATCATTTACTCACCCTTTACTTGTCACAAACCTGTTAAACACAATAGAAGATATTTTGAAGAATGTTGAAAGCCTGTATCCATTGACTTTTATAGTATTTGTTTTCCTGCATGAATGCCATTGGTTACTCATTTTGAGCTTTCTTGAAAATATCTTCTTTTCTGTTCAACAAAGAAACTCATAAAGGTTTGGAACCACTTAAGGGTGCGTAAAAAGTATTTTTGACAGCATTTTTGGATGAACTATCTCTTTTATAAGAAATATGAGGAAGAAGAACAGTATGTCATATTAGTGGCATTTTCAACGTGTATACAAGGATAATAAAAGTTTAATCACCTTATCTAGTATGAGAATAAGCAACAGCAAGTATGTCATGTTTTTTTCTTCTTTTGCCTCATATTCATCTTGTAATCATAATTGCAAATGTAGTCAGAATAAACAGAGAAATTTTGTCTTTAAATGGATATTCCATTATCATCATTTACTCTCGTTCACCAGTTCCAAACCAGTCTGAGTGTTTTTGTTCTAAACACAAAAGAAGATATTTTTAAAAAAAAATGTAGGAAACCTGTAATTATTGATTTCCATATTATTAGTTTTTCCTAAAGAAATCAATGGTTAGGTGTCCAGTATACTTCAGTATATATTCGCTTGTGTTTAGCAGAACAAGAAAACTCAAACTGGTTTGGAGCAAGTGAAGGGTGAGTAAATGATGACAGCATTTTAATTTTGGGGTGAAATATCACTGCCATTGATATACATTCAAATAAGTACTGATTTAACCATTAGGTGGCAGACTAAGGCTCTGAAATAGCAGGCAAACTCAACACACTTTTTTAAAATCCTGATTTGGTTGAATTTTTCATCATCAAAGCTTGGTGTCACTGTTGAGCTATTTTAAGGGCTCCCTTAAAGATCTCCCTCTCGCCTTCTTGGTTTCAAGCGCTACACAATACAAGTTCTGACATTAATTTATATTCGAAAAGACATATACACATAATATAAACTAACGAAAAGCAATCAAATCATATGCTGTTTTGTTGTCTGTTAAAGACAGAAAGTCGTTGTTAATCACAGTTGTTTTTGACAGGTATTAACCGACATGTAAAGGCTGTAATGTTTTATTGTCATACTTGTGGCTTACATTATAAATATGAAACAAATGTCTAAATCGTGGCTTTAATTATGAGAGGGCGATTTTTTATTACCGTACTGTTAATTTACAGTTAACATTTTCGCTACATTCGATGCTCTTTAAGATAGTTTAATTGCATTTATTAAACTGAGTCATTTTTTTACAAATACGTTAATAAAGCTTTACCATGCTTCATATTCTTTACTGCAGCTAATAATGAAATCAATAGGTATTACTCTTCTCTTAATTTCCTCAAGCGCTCACTTTGGATAAAATTAACTGTGAATTAAACGAAGCGAAATAAACAAAATACTAACACGTTTGTCTTCGTAACACCATAGAGCATGTGGTTTAAAAATAACGAACGCCCATGTTAAATATAGCAACCGTTGTCGTTTGTATGTTTGCTTATTTATTTATTTGTTTATTTATTTAAACTGATATTCATTATCCAGGAATAAAAAATAACCAACCACACTGGAGATCGGCTTTCTTGAAGGCGTCTCTCAGTTTGATATAATAATTCAGTTCTTGTCGTTTTCCCTGGATGAAAATGCGTTTGAAATGTTGCTTTTGAGATGTTTGAAATTATTATTATTATTATTATTATTATTATTATTATTATTATTATTATTATTATTATTATCGTGACTGTTGTTGCTATACAATAATAAACGAGCAAATATTTTTGCTTAACTGAATAGGCAGTTCAACATAATGTATCGTGTATTTTTTTTTTTTTTTTTTTTTTTTTTTAATACAAACGCTTGGATCGTGTGTGCATTTACCAATCCATTTTTTTAATGTCGAATCCGACTCTTAATTAACTTATTGACGTATTAAAATCAGTGGTCGGTAAATTGTTATGCATTATACTGTCGCTTATTCAAAAACAAATAAATCAAAAATGGCTAATTTCACGTAAAGTTCTTCCTGAAATGATTGTTAAAATTGTATTAGGCTATCTTAAACTGCACACCTGCATATACGCGATATTATATTTTTTGTAAGAATTAGCCTACTGTATGACTCTTTAACTCTGTAGCCTCAACTGTAAATAACACTAGCATCCTCTCAGCACTACTCTTTTTAGAAGGTCAGACAACTGTTTGCGTTGTTTAAAGTAAATTCCAGTCATTTTAATGTCAGTCAGAATTAACCACACAGTCAAGTGAAAATAAAGCTATTTTATTGTCAAAGCATTCAACATGATTAGATAAACTATCAAATAGTAAATTTCAGCAAAAGGAAGAAACACTGAATCTATTCCTCACAGACACAAAATATTACACTTTGTATTCAAACAAAACAAGTATTTACATTGTTTTGAATAGACTGCATCTTATACCAATAACTATAATTTACATGCACTCCTAAATACACTTCAACATCATGTTCCCCACTGTTCAATATCCTTATGCATATAGACAAAACATGTCATTGAAACTCTCAATGAAATGATCTGCATCTTAATTTATTTATATACATTATACATTATTATATACAAAATTCAAAGTACACTTACATTATTATTGTCCCTTTTTTCAAATAATAAGTGCTTCCTATAATAAATAGATTTTAGGTTTTAAAATGCATCTTTTGCACACACACGCACACTCACACAAAGAAAAAACATGACATTTGAAAGAAACCATTTAAACAGTAATGTCTTTTGAAAACGAGAGCGTATGTGTTGGCATTACTCCTCCAGATTAACCATATTCCCTTTTGATAAAAAAAAATGCAAGAAAAAAAGAAAGACAGAAAAATTAAATCCTCAGTTGTGAGAGGTCATGTGTCGGGAAAGGTGGTGTCGCTCCCTGAAAGACTCGTTACAGATTGGACACTTTAACTTTTCCTCTCTCCTTCTTTTAACAAGAGGTTCCATGGCAAACTCCTTTTTGTGGTGCGAGCGCATGTGGTAGACCAGGTCAGAGGTCATGCGGAAGGAGGCATTGCATTTGGCACACCAGTTCTGAGCGGGCAGACAAAGAGACGTGAACGAAGGGGGCAGGAGCGTGAGAGCAGAGGGCATCTGCAGCTGGATTGGGCCTGAGGTCTTGGGCCAGAAGGCTGTGGTGTAAAGGAAAGGGCTCTGTTTTGCAATGCCGCTCGGCACGGGGCAGTTGCTGCCGAGTTCTGAGCCTTGAAGCTTTGCGGCGAGGTGGTCTGCCTGGTAGAGTCTACTGGAAGAGACAGTGTCGCCCACTGTGGGATGGCAGTCTACTGTCGGCAGGAGCTTGGGTGCCATGACAAGAGGTGATAGCTGCGAGAAGGTGCGAGACGGCTGGCTAAAGGCACTCTTTCTCTCTGAGCCTCCACCACCATGCTGGGGCACTGATGTGAAAGCGCTGCCAATTGACGAGGTCTCCATTCGGGACTGCGGGGGCTGAGTCTCACTGAGAACCTGTCGGATATTAAGGTGCTTTTCAGCTGGATTGCTGTTGGGCCGGCCAGCTTCCTTGTTCTCCGAGTTGAAGCTGGAGTTTTTGCTGCTGTGCTTCAAGCCCTGAGATGACTTCTTGACCTCGGTAAAGGCGCTCCTCTTGGTTTCCGTCGTCTCTGAGACAGAGGGAGAGAAAGCCCGCCTGCTCTCATCCAGACCGTACGCTCCACGGTACTGCTGCGCCGAGTTGGCCAACTCCTCTTTGGACTTGGGAGGCTGAGATAATCCACTGTTCCTGCTGTCCTCCATGTCAGAGAACTTGCGCTTTCCAGAGCTTTCGCTCAGGATCTCTGCCTCTTTGTCACTCGGAGGACTGGTTCGGTTATTCTCCAAATCCCTGGCCAGATTATGAAAGTCTGTGGATGGCTTTCCGTCCTGTGGATTGGAGAAGCCATCAGATCTGCCCAGTTTGGGACTGGACCTGGCAGGAGGTAAACTGGCCTGGTCACTGGCGTCCTTGGCCTCCTCCTCTGGGCTGGCCATGCTTTGTAGTCTCTTAGTGCAGCGGAATCTGAGATGAGCCAAAAAGGGAAATTCAAACTGGAAACGCTGGCTACAGTCTGGGCACAAAAAGGGTGAAGTTCCTGCAACACATAATTGGTTGAGACAATTTAGGAGAGATGTCATTGAACAGGTTCAGAATAATTTAATTGATTTGGCAATAGAGGAATAAAGTTTACAATTATTTTGAATGTATAAATTACTGGCTGCATGGCATTTTTCTATACACTCTAGAATTTCTCAGTTATTTCAACCCAAATTTAAGTAAAACATGAACAAGCCGTACTGCTTACAAAAAGATTATTATTAAAAAGATAATGTACAAATTGAACCCAGGTGCTGCTTCTTTTAAATAAATAAATACATTTGTATTAACATTTGTATTATTTTAGTATTTATACACAAACACTGTTAAGAAATAACAGGTATGAATCTTCAATTGTACCTTTACTTTTAACTTGATTTCTGCTCGAGCTCAAGAGAAGCAGCTCAATGAGATCCTTTCCATACCACACCAACAGCTCTTCATCTTTCTCTATTCTCCTCAGCGACCTGTAGAATAGCTGGCCATTCTTCACATAGGCCTCCAGGTTCTGTTCATCTCTGTCTCTGGCCGACTGGACCAGCCTGAGCCACATCAGGCCTTCTGAGGAGCTGTTGGCAGCGGATGTGTCCACCTGCAGGCACCAGTCAACCGGTCAGAACAGAAACATTCGAACCAACAGTGACAATCCTCTACCACAGCCCTACATTTTTGTTCAAGCTAAATAAATATTGCAGTAGTGATTGGTGTAGTGACCTGACAATCTAGTAGGAATGTGGCTGTAATGCAATAAATACAAGGCTGGATGGAAGTGAAATCAGTAAACATTGAACATACCCTGAAAATGTAAGGCGCCGTTCGTTTGTCTGTTGACTTCAGCGCAATAAAGGCGATGCTGTCGTACAGTGAAGTGTGACTCAGAACACATGGACCAAAAATGGCATTTTCCGGAATGTCACAGGTGGTGTAGACGCTGGTAAATATATCCGTTAAACACTGCTGCATCGCTTTTGCGTCGCCATCCCAGGCCAGTCTCTGCGAACAGGATTCCTCCATCATTTGCTGTAATGCAAAACGCGAGTGAATAAAGGAAACCACACATACATTTTTCTTTTACGTCTGCAAGTATTTTTTATATATTTTGGCTCAATTCTGATTTCTGAATTTTGACTTAATCTACTCAACAAAAGTTCCCAACCCGCATTAAAAAAAATTAATTGAAACCATTTCTATTCGATTAAGATATTGTACATTGTCGACACATAAAGATACTGTATTGCGATGCATATTTAAATCATTATGCATATTATAAAAAAATAATAAAGCATTAGTCTAAATATTTTTTTATTCCGTAAAAATGTACATTAAGCTAAATTATTATTATTTCTTACAATGCATTAATTCGATTCAAAAGCTTGACTGCGAGAGAATAGCCTCTGAATGCGTATTTTCAGATTTTTCTTCCACTTGTCGAAAATATTTTACATGGCTTTGACAAGGATGAAAATCCGGCCTTATGAGCCCGTTCCGTCTATTTGCAAACCTTGACCATATCGAATGGATTCAATGGCTCTGTCAAAGTCACTGATTTCATGTCAGCTAACCTTTAGCTCCATTCTACAAGAAGGAACGTATGTCTCCTTATTACCATAATCCACCACATTTCTTCTGAGACTTTAATTAAGGCAGCACGCGGAGTTAATTATTTTTTCTTCTCCAAACCCCTAATTCAGATTTACAAATGAGGTGAATCTCTCGTATCTATTATACGCGTGAATTGCTGGTGTAACTTGTTCAACACAACAGCGAAAAAAGTAAAAACATAGGGCAAATATTCCATACAGATATATTTAATTTATAGATATTCATTTTCCATTTTATTAATGTCTGTTTTTAAATAGTTTTGTTGTAATTACTATAGTCTATTGCAACATATAGTGTAATTTCCAAAAAGTCTTCTCCTGATGCGGTTAAAAAAAATAATGAAATAAAATATTAAATGAGTGAAATGTTATCAACTTACAGTTGTGAAGATTAAGGTTCTACAGTGAGCTCAAAATGTGTTAAATAATCTCTCTTGTTTTTTATTATTATTTTTAATTTATAAATATAATTCGTTTAGATTTTGTTTTACTTATACAGATTCATAATGCAATCCAGTTTCATTTTTTTATTCTATATTTAGGCCTATTGCTCAAATAAAGTATAAGACACTAAAAAAGACAGACAAATAAAATGGAAAAAATATAGCTATATTTCTGCAAAGCGTTTAAATGACAGTTAATTTATGGTGATGAAGATGCTATTTCAAGCGGACACGTCCGGTTCTCAATTGTATTATCAGGACACAAATGCTTAAAGTTCCCTTCATCAATAAAAAGCCCTAGTGTGAATTTTGCCCTTCTATTCACAATCCTCTCCTTTTGTAGCTGTGAGGTCGCACTCTCACTCCTGCAAATCACACAAAGGATTCAATGAATATGCATTTCAACTAAATACTATAATAGAGCCACGAATATATGCGCATTTCTAAAATAGAGGAGACGAACCCATTGACCTCCTGTTTCAGGCTATAATTTATTGCGCTTTCTTTTAAGTCCGCGGTCTGGTTGTTATTCCAACTTTACGACTTTATGATGTGTAACCAGTTTCCCTGTTTTCACGACTCTCGTCTACCATCTGCGGGATTTCTAACGCGGCTGCGAGGATGCTGTTTTGGGCGCTGCAGAGTCCCGTTTATTCTAGCCACCGGCTGTTTTTATTGCAAAATTGTCATTACTTACCATGGTGCTTGGGTAAAATAATCCACAAGGTTCCGAAATGGCTGTCAGTATATCTTCAAGTATGTGTTGAGCGCGTCCAGCGAAGTCCGTGCAGTCAGTACATTTCCCCGTCTGTTGAAAGTGACAGTGTTGCCGACCGTCTTATGATTCGCGAGCGCGGAGAGGCGTGCAGATGGGGCCGATACACTGACTGACTGGCACCCACATACACACTTTTTGTTTGCTGCACATAATCTGCCCAATGAGGCGTGACACGCTTCGTCTCCTCCCTTTAACTCTTCGGTCGCCGACAGTTAGTAGATGTAGAGTACATATGAAACAGTGTAATGTGTGCCCTGCAAAACAGATGCAAATTGGTCGGATATTTCATTATATTTTCAAGGAATATTCACAATTATTTCCGCTTTTTTATTTGCATTTTTATGTTTGAATTGGCTAATATTCATTGTGTGATGTTTATTTAGCTGTTTTAGAATGCATAATATAAAATATTTTTACATTTATGGTCAAAACTGTGGTTGCAAAAAAAAAAAAACAGTTGTTGCATTACAGGATGGCTGGCATATTGATGATAATTTTATGGTATTTCTAGACTACTATATCAACCTATCTGTTATGCTTCTGTTACCGTTATAAGGACTGATAATAACACAGGTTGCACAATAGAAGGTCACATGATGACTTCTGTTGTGGCCAATAATAACAAAGCCTATATTGCCCACACAAACACACCACCAGGGTAACACACGTGACGCTAAAATAAAGCAGAAACATTTACTTAACCAATTGATTTTTAAAAGAAAATCCATACAAATAATGCTGCGAGCAGTGAGTTTTGTGTCCCTTCCCCTATAAGGCTTTTAAAGAAAATGTACTCTTTCTGAAATTAATTTCTCCATATTTTATGCAGCAAAATATTACTTTAATTTGTATTTAAATAAAAGTGCATGTCAAAACACGAGAATGTAAATTAGCTTATTTTTATATTAGATTTCCAATTAAAGTTACATAAGGTTATAGGTTATAGATTTCATGAACATGACAGTAACCAAATGTTCAACACAAAGTTTCTCATTGCAGCTGAGTTGCTCTTCATTGAGTGTCTTCGTCCAAAGCCTTTCCAATAATGAAGGACGGCTGCTGCCTTCACTTGGACTTTTCAATGCACAGGCAACATGTCTCTACTTGCAACGTGATCCGGCTCTTAATTATGTCGTTGGAGCCTATTATAATTATCATTTCTTTTTTTCCCATTTTCCTCAGTGTTGGTTCGCCTACAGACAATTAGCAAATTGCTCTATTGATAGTTATCTGCATCTGGGGCGCTCTTATTCCGCTTCTCGTGAGCGCGGAGGTTTGTGGCGTGCACACCTGCTGTGTCGCTCCGGCTCGCGGAGAGAGAAGCTCTGCAGCTCCGCCTGACCTCAGCACGACTGGATCTGATGTCTGTATTAACATCTGTGGGAGACAGCAGTGAGTATTCAGCCAGACCACTGCACACACCGCTGTTTCCTTCAGCGTACTCTGCGCCGGAACGTTATACAGACCCGCTGTTTTAACTGATATGGCGAAATGTTTAAACATCACTCAGGTTTGAGAAGTTTTACAAATCTAGAAATCTCTCTGCGGTCTGCTGAGACAGGTTCATTGTCTTTATTAGGTCCTTTGGTTGGCGTCCAACTTTTAACCTTGATAAGGAGAATTAATGAACTGTCATAACAGATAAGAGAGATTAAGGCTTACTTCTGCTCTCTTGTTCGTCTTCTTGTGGTTGCGCTTTAGTCGGAAGATAGGCTAAATGAGGATTTGTAGGCAAAAAAAAGTTATTTTATATAAATAAAAGTGTCTAGTGTTACTACTATTAATTATGATAATGGTTAATTAAAAGAAACACTGCTTTAGTTTGTATGTGAGTATGGGGCTTAAACTGCTAAAAAAAGAAAGAATTTTTAAACAAACACATATGATGTGCAAATGTAAAGTCATGACGTCATCATTTTAAATAAATAAATAAAGTAACAATTATAATGCAAAAAGACTTTCTGCACCAGTAATCATGCATATACAGTCACAAATACATTAGATTTGGGGGCATCAGCTGCATACATAAAATTATACAATTTCAGATCTCTGTAATATGTAAGTTATGACTAAGGGATACACCAAATTACTTTACACTGATAAATAGAGGACTAAAGTGTAATAAAATGTTCTTGTCACACCATTCTTCCCCAATTTAGAAATCTTCATGGCGAATTACTAAATAGTAACTGGAATGTCAACAGTGCATTAAGTGTAACTAATTCAGATTGATATGATATTGTTTGTGCTTTGCACAAAGTACTTAAAGTGTCTTATTTTTTCTACAATAGCAACTTTTTTGTATGCTTGCCACACATGATTGCTTTTCAAGCTTTGTACTACAGATCAAATATTTAGTGTGATTTACATTATAGATTTCAAATAATGGGACATTTCCAGCACATAATTGTTTGGGGCTTTTTTATGCTGAGGCCTTTGACTTTACACGGTCTTAACTGTAAATCTTCTCTTGCTCCAAACACTTGTCTAGCCAAGCATGATAAGGGCTCTTTTTCCCATACAGTGTTGTGAAAGCTTGCTCAATCAGTAGCCATCTGCTTAGCTCATGAGCTGCAGGTTCATGGTGGCTGGCAGAGGCTGTACGGCGGTCAGAATTAATCTCCCCTCCTCCTCCTTTATTGTCCTAAAACATATAGCCTCAGTTAATAGCAGCGGTTTACTGGGGCAAACTGCCTTCTCAGTGTAAAGTACAACACAGATTTCACCATGGCAGGCTTGTACAGAGGCTAATTGTATAATTTGATGTCAGTTTTCAATGCTAGAGTCATCCTGGTGCTAAATACGGGTTTTGTCACAAAGACTTTTTTTCATTGATTATTAAGAGGGAGTTAAAAGAGTTTAAGATATTCTTTTGTATTAAAAATCTGATTGTAAAAAATAATCCTGCTTTAAGAAGCAGAAAAAGATTGTGTTCTTGAGGGATTAAGAACAAGTCTAAACATTCAGAGATGCTGTGCGCTAACCAAAAATGATATGATTTTGTTACTAGCAGATAGACGGAGAAATGTGCTTCAAATAGATGTAAGTCAGAGCTTAATTAAAATTAACAAGGGCTTGTTTTTTTATTTAGCAATTCAGCCGTGCTTCTTTTCTTGCGAGAGATTAAGGATGACAACATACACTGTGTGTCATGATAACAATAGGGATCAGCTGATGAAGGAGCAAGGCTCATATTTATCAGTGTTTTGATTAATGTTTACATCTGCTGTGGCGTTGTCATATTGGCAAGAGAACACAGATTTAAACTGCTGTACAATATAAACAAAGCTCATCTCCGATTGTTCACTTCATCAGTCAGAGCATTGCAGTCATATTACTTAAAATACATGAAGGTGCATTACTTAAGGCGAGACACAACTTGTCAATTTTGAAAATTTGGACCTTTCATAAAGTGTTATTTCAGTCTAATGGAAAGAAAACATCTAAAATGCACATTTAAGTATTTACATATGTACAATGTTTTTTTTAAAGGCATTTTTCTCAAAATTAGTTTTTTTTTTCTCCTGCACTTAGCCATAAATCTGTTCTTCAGCAGCACTTACATACACCAGAGTCTTCACCAGTTAACCAGAGTGTTATTCATATCTGTAAATATTTTTTTGCCTGATTATATGCAATGTTTTATTAAAAAAATAAAACGAATAAATAAATAAATATATAATGTGTTTTTTATATATATATATATATATATATATATATATATATACTTATTTATTTATTGTTTTTGACTGTTAGCAGTGTTTTCTGACTTTTAGAGTGATAAAAGAGATCCTAAATCTCCAAATCCTCTAACTCTTTGACTTAGAAATGCATAAAAAGTTATATTTATTTAATTAAATAATGCCTAATTTGCATATTTAAACAACATTAAAAAAAGTAATATTTTCTTATTATTTTTAATAAATTTGTTTTGTAGCCATTTTATTATAATCAATGTACTAGGAAAATTTAACAGCATTTTTTTTTTTTGCCTAATTCACCTGCAGTGTCTTGCCTTAAATGCAATAACAAGAGGATGCATAGATAGATAGACAGAATAGCTAGACAGGAAAATAGATTAAAGATAGATAAAATAACATTTGATAAATGACGGATAAAGGCAGGTACTTTTAAAATGAAAGAAGATTGATGGCTGTGTTACTGAAATGCTAAGCAAATACAGCAGGTAGATTAACACACATTAGAAAGTAAGTTGACAATTCCCGTGCATTGAACATACTGAAGACTTAGCAGAGTCTTTCCAATGGAGGGCAGAAGAGGAAAAGGAAGGAGTCTAAACCCAGTAAAGAGGAAGACAAAACAGTGGTCTTGTTATATGAGTGTTTATAGGACACTTTGAGCGTCTCTTCTCTCTCTTTCTTTCTCATAATCATACATTACACAGGTGCTGACAAAAGATTTGCAGGTAAAATCTGAAATCCATCCCTCTAATCTCTTTCTAAATGTCCTAATACTCCTCTTTCTATAAACTCTCAGAGCTGCACTCGCATAAAATGGTTCTTTTTAAAGGGGTACAAAATGGTAAAAGGAATAATTAATAATGAGCCACTTTTATATCGGATCCAGTGATTATACAAATGGAGGAAACCGCCAAAAATATTCTGTTATGGCATATGGCACTTCAGCTGCCATATGTGCCAGTTTTCACTAAAATTGGCACCACGTCTTATGATGGTCAGTTGTGACTGCCAAAAACACAGCGAGGGCTGTGCAGAGAGAGCGAGAGGAAGAGGGGGGAAAAAGCTTCATTGCCTCAGACAAGTGCACTAATGTCCTTCTGCATCTCCCTCAGCACAATCAAGAGCGGGTTACAGACGCAAGATTTGGGCAAGAGGAGAAGCGGGTGCTGGGGACTATACTCAGCTTTCACCAACACTTCCTTTACTGCACTTGTTCAGCGTTCAGACCTTTCAGCCTTTGTGTTCATTCTACTTCGCTGTGAAGTGGAGGAGAAATCAATGCATTTTCAGGAGGGGAAACATTACTTTGGCATTCAGAACTTGGCATTAATTTAATAATAGTACGTAATGATGTGAATGAGATGGCGAACTTGTACAATAAGGTATGACTTTTGTAGGTTTTCAGGCTTTGGCCATTTCACCATCCCATACAGTGCCAGGGTTTATTGCAGCTAAAACTTCTTCTATATATAATGTAAACTAAAGTTAACTAAAACCTAAAAGTGTTTAAAAACACGTGACCCCCATAAAGTCAAAATTATTGATTTTTATTTTCATTAAATGTTTATGAAGATCATGTTCCTTGAAGACATTTTATAAATTTCTTGATGTAAATATATCAATACTTATTTTTTTTATTAGTAATATGTGTTGCTAAGTACTTCCTATTTAGTAACTTTTTTTCAATTTAAAAAATGTTACCCTTATGGTTTTAGGGTCCAGGGTCTCATGTATAGACATATTGTAATGTAAATAGAACATATAAAAATAAAATACACTTCAAACTGGCAATAAAAAGCTACAGTAATAACCCACTGTTCCATACAAGGTTCTAGAACTTTTTCAGAGCTTCTGCATTTAAAAAACAAAAACATTAATATTAAATAATTACAGGGCGACGCTGTGGTGCAGTGGGTAGCACAATCGCCTCACAGCAAGAAGGTCGCTGGTTTGAGCCTCGGCTGGGTCAGTTGGCATTTCTGTGTGGAGTTTGCATGTTCTCCCCGTGTTCGCGTGGGTTTCCTCCGGGTGCTCCAGTTTCCCCTACAAGTCCAAAGACGTGCTATAGGTGAATTGGGTAAGCTAAAATTGTCCGTAGTGTATGAGTGTATATGGATGTTTCCCAGTGATGGGTTGCGGCTGGAAGGGCATCCGCTGCGTAAAACATATGCTGGATAAGTTGGCGGTTCATTCCACTGTGGCGACCCCAGATTAATAAAGGGACTAAGCCGAAAAGAAAATGAATGAATAAATAAATAATTACATTGAACTGCTATTAAAATTATTTTATTAATGATTAACAAATTTTAAAGATTTACTTTACTTAACACTACTTTACACTACTTTTTACAGTGACTGTTAACTGTATGAGACTAATAAAAAATGTATAAATGTAAACATAAAAAGGTGTAAATAAAAATACATAACAGACCATAAATTTTTGGCTGCGTTGCTTGTTGACAGATAATATCTTTAATATGAATATCTATAAAATGTTCCCATTTTTAAATGAAAAAAAAAAAAAAAAAAATCTTCTGCTCATTAAGTTTGTGAAACAACTTTAATTTTTTACACTCTGTCTCTAATGTCTCAGTGGTCCCTCCATCATCAATACCGTGGCCCCTGTTCAAGCATCAGTCTCTCCACGCCAGCATTCAGGAGATTTGGCCATTCTGCTAGTAATGGATGATACCTGTTCACAGTGCAGGACTGTGAGTGCAGCCCTGGCTCTGTCTGCAGGCCCAGCCGTCCAGGCTTCCTCCCTCACAGCCAACCTGCCAGACTAGCTCAGGGTTCACGGCTGGGCTGAGCCACCATGGCAAGTTTTAATGTTCCAGGTTTTGGGCGGCCCCAGGGCATATGCTCACCCTCCCTTCACTAAGAGGAAAGCTCACGTCTGGCAGTGCAGGACTGGGCCGGACCCCAGCACTCCTTCAGATCCCCTGTTATGCAGGCCTATGGACAGGAGAACAGAGTTATGTGTTTAATATCACAACTAAAGTTTGCTATTTGTTTCACATATGTAGTTTGCCTTTCAAGTAAAATAGAGTGATGCATGTCAGAGCACTAAGGAAAAATCCACCTCTAATTTCCTCAAGATTTTCCTAAAAATCTAGGTAAAATAACAGAATTCATTGATACTTGAACATTTTGTTCTACAAAATAAACTGCACAAACTTGCACATTTTATGAAATACCAGCCCGATCTCACGAGAAAACATAACTATTGTACCTACACTGTAAACAATATCCATAACTTAGCAGTTTTCCGTATTTTGTGATTCATGTTTTTTCCCTGTTTATTTATGTTTTGAAATGCCTAATGGGACATTGATCTTTCTTCCAACAACTTTTAACCTTGAAAAGTTAGAAAAAGTTACTTTCATTAACATTTTTAGTAGTTTAAAGTAATATATTGTCTGGGTTGGTGTTGTATATTATGGTACAAAAACCTTGTAATAAACTGCCAGTATATGTTCTGTTCTTTTTAAACCCATTTCTCTCAAAAGTCGACAGAGCATTAATCAAGGTCCCATGATGCAATTCACAACCGTAAATAAAAGGAAAACACTTGTGAATCACAAAATATGGCAGCTGTTAATTAACAGTGTACTGTCAGAAAAGTGGCAAATTCATACAAATTCATATGATTTCATTTTTCAAAAACATATTTTTAAAAAGAGGCATACTCTCCACTAAACCCAACCATTATTGGGGCAAATCCTTCTAAAATGTATGAATGAGATTGTACAGATTTCAAATTGCGTGATATTGCATTGGAAATACACATGACAGCATCGAAATTCGTGCTTTTAATGTGGGTGTGTCTAATTTGCATTGTAAAGCGAAATGTTGAAATATCGTCTATGTTTACCAATTTTTTCTTATTTTTCTCATAAATTGAAAAACACCATAGGAAAATCTCGAGGTAATCAATGATGCATTATTCTTCTGGGTTCTGATGTCATCCTGCACCACTACAGTATATTAGCATATTTTACAATAGCAGTTTTTGGTCCTCATATATGATTGACTGAGGTGAAGTTGACTCAATTTAAAATTGTAGGGCAACTTGGTGCTCAGCTTTTTTGAGTTGACTCAACAATTAACCCAACTACTGCACTTGACTCAATTTAAGAGTCAACTGCAGCAAGTTGCTCTACAATTTTAACTCGAGTCAACCTTTTTTTTACAGTATGCACACTGTTTTACATGTACCAGTCTGTCTCTTTTTGAGAGCAACATCTAAATCTCAGTAGGGGGTGTTAAATGGTTAGTCCAATTATACACATACCATTGAAAAGGTTTGGGATAGTTTAGTTCTGGCTCCACAGAGGTGCAAGCGTTGACCTGGCACAGAAACTACAATCTAGAAAGCAGTGTTAGAATGTGACAGCAGTCTTCAATACAAACTTCAATAACCCATTTACAAATCTTGACAGTATAATTCAAGTGACAGTGATAATTCAAATAAATCATTGTACTTATATTTAAAAAATATCTGCATGTAATTACATTTGCAATTAATTTCTCTAATTGTTGATACATTCCTTAAATCTTAACTCACCCCTAATACTACCTATACCACCAAACCTGCCCTTAACCATTTCCCATGAGTATTGCAAGAGTTTTTTTTAAATACAACACACAATAAGTACCTTGCTTTTTTTTTTAATGTAAGTACATTGTAGTTAAGGCCACTTAATTTAAAATGGGAATCAAACAACCAAAAAATGAATTAATAGTCTATGTTATATTTTGATCAGTGAAACATTAAATTGTTCAAATTGTACAGTATACATTTACAACGTTTTATATTAAAAATACAAACAACAAAAAATGCCGCAAAAAAAAAAACATTTTCAGAATCAGTAATAATAGCAACCATTATATTATTATTACTAAGGACAAATGTTCAGCATCTCAGGAATAAATTAGATTGAAAAGAAAACTGTTGTAGCAACTTTTTAATTAAAGGAATAATAAAAAGGGGGGATAATTTTCTACCACAAACACTATTTCCATAAAGACAGCTATTTTCAGTTATATATATTTCAACAAATTTTTCAAACATAATAGTTTTAATAACTAATTTCTAATTTAAGAAAATGTCCTTGTTCTGTTAAACATCACTTGAGAAATATTTGAAAAAGAATAAAAATGTCACATATTGGATTATATCCACCTGGGTTATGCTCATTACTTGGTTAACTGATTAAATGAAAAGTTAACTTCCTCCTGCTACTATTGTTCATCAGGAACACTTATCACATATTCAAAACCACCTCACTGTAGCTGGTGTGATATTGCTTAATTGTCATGTGATTTTGGACTCTTTTCCCTGTGAGCTTACTAAAGGTTGAGTGCAGCTGTTGTTCTCCATAAATTAAACTCAGCCGCGATAACAGTGCCACACTCAGGGGTATTGACATTTGATGTTGTTGTTTTAGTTGTGTGTGCGCGCATGTGTGTGTTTTAGGAAGGTGTGTTTGATGTTGCAGAAGAGGGGTGAGATGGTAAGTTGATGGCAAATGCCTTGAGGAGAAGCTGTCAGCACAGCCGGTTACCTCTGAAACCCCGGTGGCCCGAGCCGACCGTGGCAGACTGAATCAAAGACCACCAGCAAACCCACATAACGGTGGGACTCTGAGGGCTGGCCCGCAGATCATCCGTGTTTTTGAGGGAGTTTTACGGCTGTGTTCTGTGTTACTGATTCGCAGCTCTGGGAGAAGATATTGGCACTCAGGACAAAAAAAAGTTCATCAAAGTTTAAATTAGCAAAATAACAATAATAAGTGCATGGAGAATATGTGAGGGGCTTATGGATAACAAATCTGCCTCGTTCAAAGTGACTGAATATTTTGCACACCGAATTTGTGAACGCAGAGTAAAAAAATACAATGGAGACCAAAATAGAGAACGATTAGAGAACTGGAAGCGAGAGGAGATTCTTTCTTCAGTAGCTCTTATGAAGCTACATATCAGAGTTAATGCAAATGTTTATCAGCAGCTCCTTCAGAAACGTGGTTCCTTCCATGTGTTCATCACCCACTCAGACAGAAATTTTCATTCAGGATAATGACATCTGTTTAAAGCAGTTTCTTCAAGTTGAAAACATTAAAATATTGAAATGGCAGCACAGAGTCCTGATGGAAACCTTACTGAATTTCCTTGGCATCAAAGTTATGGCTAAGAAACACACTGCTGTCAATGAACTGTGGAGGAAACTGAAGAAGAGAAGATCAAGAGCAGAGCAGAGTGAGAGATTAATAATGTCCAGTGAGAGACTAGTATCTGTAAGAGACTAATGATGATGTCCAGTAAGAGACTATGAAGTCTTGTGAGAGACTAGTAATGTCCTATGAGAGACTAGGGATGTCCGGTGAGAGACTAATGATGTCTGTGAGAGACTAGTGATATCTGTGAGAGACTAGTGATATCTGTGAGAGACTATAGAGATGTCCTGTGAGAGACTAATGATGTCCGGTGAGAGACTATTTATCTAAATGACTGTTTTTCAGGAAACCTTCAGTGATTTTAGTTGTAATCTTTCTCTGTGATACTATTATTTGTGTTTCCACTGTTATGCATAAAGTAAACTTGCCAGTGCGTGCCTGGACCAGTCGCATTTCCTCAGTAACTTCTGAGACCTGATCAGGCCTCGTTGGGGTTTCCTCAGGGCCAATGACCAGTGTTTTTTGGTCCGCCGAATACCTTGGGCTAAAGCAGGCTAGCTGGGGCTTTCGGGTTAGTGAAGATAGCAATTGGGATACTATGCCAGCTAACATTACAGTTGGTGGGTAAACAAAGATAATAAATGAAAATACAATTGTGTGTATATACAATATAGAATTTGGCAGTTCATTCCGCTGTGGCGACCCCAGATTAATAAAGGGACTAAGCCGAAAAGAAAATGAATGAATATAGAATTTAATGTTGCACAATAGCATGTAATTTGTTCGCTTCAGTTGTCTCCATCGTGATTGTTTCATGATGGTGCAATAGGACGTATACAGGGGGGGTTTCATGCTGCATTGCAAGCAATTAGCCCTACAGTGGAAAGGCGGCATGATTTTGGTTTTGCTGCGTGAGCTCAGGGGATATCGGCCAAAGCCGGCCTGATGAAACCCCTGGCTCACACTAGCCCAACAGTGGAAAAGTAGCTATTGCTGTTCACTATTTCTGATGACCTTATTTTCACAAAATAAATGTTTTTTGTTTCCCCTGGTTATTTTGTAAGCTAAAACACTTTTCAACTAGCATGATATAGTCACAGTGAAAATTCCATCAGATATTGAACGATGAAGATTGTTATTTCTTAACAAATCAAGTGGTCAGCTGAAGAACATTCATTCATTCATTCATTTTCTTTTCGGCTTAGTCCCTTTATTAATCTGGTGTCGCCACAGCGGGATGAACCGCCAACTTATCCAGCATGTGTTTTACGCAGCGGATGCCCTTCCAGCTGCAACCCATCACTGGGAAACATTCATACACACTAATTCACACACATACACTACGGACAATTTTAGCTTACCCAATTCACCTGTACTGCATGTCTTTGGACTTGTGGGGGAAACCGGAGCACCCGGAGGAAACCCACGCGAACACTGGGAGAACATGCAAACTCCACACAGAAATGCCAACTGACCCAGCCGAGGCTCGAACCAGCGACCTTCTTGCTGTGAGGCGAACGTGCTACCCACTGCGCCACCGCGTCGCCAGCTGAAGAACACATGAGATCAAAATTAAATTATTTATTGTTTAATTTTGATCTTACGTTTACTTTAGCTTTGAGGCCAGCATACAACACATACCAGCTAGAATGAATGGCAGTCCCATCCACCCAATCATTAAAAAATTATTAAGAATAGGACAATCCTCGAGCTGTACCCTAATGCAGTGTTTGTCAATGATTGGTCCTGAGCTTTAACAAAGTTCTTCCAAAACGTTGCATCCACGAGAAAAGCGGAAGAGAGTGTGGCGCTTTATATTAGGTTAATTTGGGTTGAGGCTGTGCAGCTCAATGTCCGGCTAAATATTGCAGAGATTGGCCTGAGCTTACTGGTATCATAAGTGCTCACATTTAATCTTGTTTAGGTGCTCTGGAGCACACATCCGGGTTGGGTGTCAGACCCGTTTAATGGACGATTAGTGACCTCATACAAGACAGACACGTGTTGTCAGTGGGCCTTTAAAAATCTAAGAGATATTTAGAAAGACATCACTCAGTGTCTATGTAGTCCATTTCTGTTTTGGAATCTACACGTTTAACTGTCTCTTTTTTTTTGTAAAAATAAAGCCTGTCTTTTCACCTTCATGAAATCATTTTAAAGTAATTCAAACCTGACATATTGTTGGTTTACTTAAACATGTGATGATTGAGATGATGCAAAACTCAAAGTAAGAATTTAGTTGCTGAATGATATAGTTCTTGATTATGAATGTACCATTTTGACTAAATGAGCTCTAGATGTCTTAAAACAGCAAGTTAATTGTAAATACAGTTGTAAATGTGGAAAACCAGTATCAGACACTTGAGTAGGTTTTACAAAATAATATTACTTAGATATTTCCTCAAATAATCATTGTAAACATAAACAATAAAAGTAAAATGTAATTATACTGTACGTTTAAACTTATGGTTTTTAAGTTCAAGCTTTTTATTTTTATTTTTTTTTATAATAATTTCTAAATAAAAAATACTCTAAATGTTTTATGAAAATGCAACGTAGCCATTGCAGAAAAAATGTATTAACAATAATACGAATGAATACACTTTGTATAGTTTGCACATAAAGAAACGTTTTTGCAGTTCATTCCTCCCCCAGCCTCATGTTTCTACATGCACATCTGGCAACGCAACAGTTGTTTGTGTTTTGGTGCATTCCTGGTGTATTGATGGAGCAGACAAGGTTGTTTGTGCATACAAATATACCGAGTATCGTATTGGCATCTCAAAAAAGGGAAAACAAAAAAGGTGCACGTGTCCATCTGTTTGAAAATGTGCAACTCTGGGTGTCAGTCCAGGATGTGCTAAAACGGCGACCACTACAGCTGCGACTGCCTCTCACTTGTTTTGGCCATTTGTGTTCTGCTTGGCTGAAATGACTGATATAATCATCTGCGATGTGCACTGACATGGCAGACAGCTCTCTCCAATGAATGAGAGAATGAGAGAGACTCCCATCCAGCCATAATGGCAGGTGATGTGTTGCTCATGCTGGTTCAGAATCGCATTCAGGTTGCCTTAGTGTGCAAAATGAAAGCAGGACATTTTGTTTTTGTCTTGATTTTCTGTGTGCAATATACACTGGAGGTCAAATGTTTGGGATCATTGAGGTGTTTTAAATGTTAAAAGTTTCAAATTGAAATTATTTCTATGATCCAGAGCTGAATTTTCAGCATCATTACTCTAGTCTTCAGTACCACATGATCCTTCCGATATCATTATATTATAATATGCTGATTTGCTTTTCTGTTATGGTCAATTATTATTGGTATTCAGTCATTAATAATGATTTCTTTAAAAATCAGTGCTGAAACAATTTTTTTCCTGCTTTAAAGTTTTGTAAAAATTGTTAAACATTTAAATTTTCAAGATTCTTTGTTGAAAAGAAAATTTAAAATAACAGCATTTCATTTAAAGAAAAATTCATTTTCTTTTCGGCTTAGTCCCTTTATTAATCTGGGGTTGCCACAGCGGAATGAACCACCAACTTATCCAGCATATGTTTTACGCAGCGGATGCCCTTCCAGCTGCAACCCATCACTGGGAAACATCCATACACACTTATTCACACTCATACACTACGGACAATTTAGCTTACCCAATTCACCTATACCGCATGTCTTTGAACTTGTCAGGGAAACCGGAGCACCCGGAGGAAACCCACGCGAACATGGAAAGAACATGCAAACTCCACACAGAAATGCCAACTGACCCAGCCGAGGCTCGAACCAGCGACCTTCTTGTTGTGAGGTGATCGTGCTACCCACTGTGTCACAGTGATGCCATGAATAGCTTTCAAAATAATAATAATAAATAACAACAACAATAATAACAATAATAATTATAAATATTTCTTGAGCAGTAGATCATCCTATAATAATGATTTGTGAAGGATAATGTGGCTTTTTGAAGACTAAAGTAATGATGCTGAAAATTCTGTTTGAAATCACAGAAATAAATTCAATTTTAAGCTACATTCAATAAGAATATAGTTATTTTAAAATGTATCACAATTTCACAATAGTTTTTCCTGTATTTATCATCAAATAAACGTAGCCTCAGAGAGCAGGAAAATCTTCATTTCAAAGCATTTTAAATGAATCTTACTGATTCCATTTTTTTTTACCAGTAGTGTACTTTTTTTTTTTTTTTATCTCCAAAGAAATGAGCTTAAACAAGGATCAAGAAGCTCTTCCCTATGATCCGTCTGGGAGGTCCCAACATGCGCAACACAAAATGTACCTTCTCAAGCATGTCATAAAGTTAGATGCGGCTTTCAGAAACTCTTCCTCGACTTTGCAGTAATCGGAAGTGACGCTGCTGTTTTTCTGGCTGTTGGAGTCTCTGTTCTGCTTTCCTGCGAAGAATGAGGTGGAAAAAATAACAAGCGGAGAGCGTGATGGTGCAGGCGGTGGGCCACTGAAAATGGCAGCTGTCAAGGCGAGCTGACAGCAAGAGGAGCTCGTGCAGGCCCTCGCTGTCTGAAGACTTTGTCACATTGCAGTAGAAACCTCAAGGAGTTCAGAGGAGATGCGTGGTGGCAAGCTTGTCATATTTATTAAGGAGATATTTGCCCAACATGTGAACTCATGTGTGACCGCTAAGTAATTGCATTTAAAGGAAGGAATTTCTTTTCCAGTTTTTGGTGCTCTGCGTTTGCAACATTTTGTTTTTGTATATTTGTTATATATTTGTGTATGTAGAAGTTCAAATTAATTAAACATGCTATTGAATGAAAGTCTGGATCTAAGCATAGCTGAATAATAAGAGTTCAGTACATGGAAATGGCATACGGTGAGCCTCAAACTCCATTGTATCTGCTGAATTTATTCAGTGCCACCCAGAAGAGGCATAAAGTCTGTTTAAATGTATCTTTTGTTAGTTTAACCCTTGTGTATTGTTCAGATTTACTACCCTTTCGTTATGTTGGTGGCTGTTTTTGTCCCATTGACTTTTCATTATAATGACATTTTTTTTATTGCAAAGCCATGACATCAAATAATTATGCATTCTTGATTGTTGGTGGTTGGGAATAGGCATGGGTTGGTTTAAGATTCTGACGGTATATGATAACCTTGGAAAAAAATATCACGGTTTCACAGTTTCGCGGTATTGTGATTACTGCTCTAAAATATATTCTTTTTAAATGTCCGGGTAAAAAACTAAAACTTTTTTCCCCTTTGAACACAATATATTTTATTTTGAGAAACATTTAAAGTATTTTGGAACAGTAAACATGTCAGGCTAAATAATTCAAATGAATCATTGACTTCTGCTGTCTTAATTTTTTTATTACAATATTTCTGGATATCTTTTCTGCTGGAGATACTGTTGTCGTGAATAAAACGTGAATAAAAAACGTGAATAAAACAATTGTACACATACCTTAGAAACAGTATACCAGAAATTTTTTTTTGACGGTTTTAAAACCTTGACTTTTCCAAACAGTGGTATACCTTGAAAACGGTTATCATCCTATGCCTAGTTGGGAAGAGATAAAATGTGTCATTTTTACTGTTGATCATTAGTTGCCACCGTTAACCCTTTAGATAGGCCTGTGCAAAAAAAAGTTTCTTGCTTTATTGTGGTGTTCTATGAAGTAATACAACAAATAATGTGTACAAGAAATACACTTACTATGTTTACTATGTTCTGAGAGCTGAGGTGCTTATTTTTTGATTTTGAAAATGCACTTCATGTAAACAGTTATTTCAGGATTTGGCAGGCAATAAGTCTAGTAAAAGGATAAGAATGTTGGAAATCTGTAACCACTGACATCCATAGCAAAAAGTAAAAAAAAACAATATTGATAGTTCTCCCAAAAATTTATCATTTACTTACTCTCTTCACTTGTTCTACTTTTTTTTGTTGAACACAAAAGAAGATATTTTGAACAATGTTGGAAACCAGTAATCGTTGACTTCCATTGTATTTTTATGTTCCTGTATGGATGCCAATGACTGCTGGTTTGCAACTTTTTTTTTTCCAGAATATCTGGTTTTGTGTTCAACAGAAGAAATACATTCATAAAAATTTAGAGCAACTTGAGTGTGAGTACTTGAAAAGGTACTTGAGAAAATGTTTATTTTTGGGCAAACTATCCCTTCAAGTGGAGTTTATAATGGCATTAACTCAGAGTTAAGCACAGTGTGAAAATTCTAAATGAATTGAGTTAAATGAATGCCAAATATATCTCTCAAAATATTCTGCGCACATGCAGTACCAAACCAAAACCTTGATAGTTTTACTAACTGATTGATAGCCAAGAAGAGTACAGTAGAGTACTTTGCTGTACATGCACACAAAGGAGGCTTTAATAAAACAACTTTTAGCATAACTGATTGCAATGACAGCACTGTACATTTTAGAATGTAGAAAAGTGCCCAGGGCAAGTGTAACTGGAGCATGCAAGAGAGCAGTTAAATGGCTGTTTGTTTTGCATTACGTCAGCTTGTCAGTCACAAACTTATTTCTTTGTAAGTGTGTTTCTCCAAAGGGATTTTTCTCTGTGTTGCAACCATTTATTTCTAATCGAGTATCCTCACAGCCGTGTTTTGTAACATCCTTCAAAAGAATTATTAGTGTTGCTATTTTATTTCTCATTTTTTGATTAGGCAACTGCATATGCTTATTATATAGTGCTACATTTTTCTTGCGAGCAGAATTATTTTGAATTGCCTTGTGAAGGAATATAATGAGGTAAATAAATGGATGAATAAATCATAAATACCTTGCGTCTGTGTACGAGCGCACTCTTAATGTAGATGTTAATGCTGTTGTTTATCCACTGCATTTTGTGATGTGATGGAGATGGAAAAAGTTAAGGATATCTGGAGTCGGGCGCTGACATTTATGTACAGGGCTCTGGACAGGAAGTTGAACAAACAATTGGGAGAAGCAGGTGTCGTTTGATGGACAAAGCTGCCAGCACAGGCTGCTTGTCAAGAGAGTAAACAAAGAGAGAGGAAATGACATATTCAAATTGTGCTGAGAGACAGATTTTAATTTGCTTGTTCTCAGACTCCTTTCAAGCGCTGTTCGGCAGGCAACGAGGTGACAGATCTGGTACTGATGTGCTTCAGCAAATGATTTTTATATAGGAGCTTAAATTATTATTTTTTTAAAGCACAAAAAGAGGTATGCATTGGAGTTTATACATTGCATAAATATTTATATGTTTTATACATATTTATGAAGTAGAAAATGGGTGCTAGTTGTTACGGATTTTACAGATTAATTTATATGTCAACATCAAGTTCTGTATTCAGTCTTTTTCACAAAAAGAATGGATTATTTAACACAGTGGTTTGGTTTAGTTTTATTATGTTAGTTAGCTAGTTAGTCAGTTATATTACACTATATTCGGTTTTGCAGGGGAGTGAAATGTAGTTTCACCAGGTCTACAGTGAAGTTTACAAAAGCTTTAATATATAGTTGATACAGTTAAAGATGTTAATAGTATAGTTGTTAATAATATTATAATGTTAATAATATATGTTTAAGGAAACCTGCAAAATATAGATTTTTATAGACATATAGACAAAGTAGGACATTGCATTTATGTAAAAAAAAAAGTATAATAATAATAATAAATATTTTGTCCAAATATATAATTGTATTATTGATTTTTATATTCAGAATTATTATTATTATTATTGTTATTATAAAAATGATGCAATGAATTGCTCAACATAATAGATTTAGAGATATTTGTTGATCTTTCTATTCATCAACAAATCCTAAAAAAAACATTTAAAAATAATTACAGGGGCGACACGGTGGCTCAGTGGTTAGCACTGTCGCTTTACAGCAAAAAGGTCACTGGTTCGAGTCCTGGCTGGGCCAGTTGGCATTTCTGTGTGGAGTTTGCATCTTCTCCCCGTGTTCATGTGGGTTTCCTCTGGGTGCTCCGGTTTCCCCCACAATCCAAAGACATGCGCTATAGGTGAATTGAATAAACTAAATTGACCATAGTCTGTGAGTGTGTGTGTGAATGTGAGAGTGCATGGGTGTTTCCAGTACATGGTTGTAGCTGGAAGGGCATCTGCTGTGTAAAACATGTGCCGGAATGGTTGGCGGTTTGTTCCGCTGTGGTGACCTCTGAAATAGAGACTAAGCCGAAGGAAACTGTATGAATGAAAATAATGACAGTTTTCTGCAAAAATATTAAGCACCACATTTGTTTTCAAAAGTTTCTTGAACATCAATCAAATATACAGTATGTGAAAGATTTCTGTAAGTAAGTAATGTGCATTTATATAGCACATTTATTGTGTATGGCCATACACCCAATGCGTTTTAAAATTATGAGTAGGGTCTCTCCACGCCACCAGCACCCGTGTGGAGGTCCACTTGGATGATGCAACGGCAGCCACAGGACAATGGCCCCAGTACGCTCATCACACACCAGCTATAGGTGGAGTGGAGAGATAGTGATAGAACCAATTTGGTGGATGGGGATGATTGGGAGGCCATGACGGGTAAGTACACCCCTGCTCTTTATGTGAAGTGCCATGCGATATTTAATGGCCACAGAGAGTCAGGACCTCAGTTTAACATCTCATCCGAAAGACGATGCTCACTGACAGTATAGAGTCCCCATCACTATACTAGGGCATTAGCACCCACACACAGCAGGTTGAGCACACCTTGCTGGCCTCACTAACACCACTTCCAACAGCAAGGCAAGGCAAGGCAAGGCAAGGACCCCTGCCTCCAACAGCAACCTAGTTTTCCCACATGGTCTCCCATCAAGGTACTAACCAGGCTCAGCCCTGCTTAGCTTCAGTGAGCAACCGGTCTTGGGCTGCAGGGTGATATGGCTGAAATTTATTCATTTGAACTAATAGAGTTATCTAATATTAGTTAATAGAGTATTTCTATTGTAAAGCATTATCAAAAATTTATTTTTACACAAATATTTAAACATTAGTACATCTTGCCCTCATCTGCCATTTTATATAAATCTTATACTTAGCATTGGAATCTATCAACACTTGTAAAATTTATAAAATGTCAAGAGGATGTGTTGTGGCATCCCGCTCTCCTCTTTGACATCTTTTACCTGCTCTGATTGAGTCTTTTTTACAGGTCAGTCCTCATGAACCCAGCCCTGTCTGCTTTGATTTTCCCCTCTTCATTCCTGCTTGGGCACGTTCACGTTCTGCTCCATGCAGAAGAGGAAGCACGATCAGGCGCTCTGCAGAATCCTCTCATTAACATGACAGGCCCAACCATGGCAACAATTAACTCCATTCAGCCACAATTCATCCCTCCTTTCAGGACGCCGGAAAGAGATGAGAGGAGACGTGTGGGTCAGACTTTAGTGGAGAGTTAAAAAGATACAGACAGTACCGATGACAGTGATGGAGGTCTGTCCACAACAGGATATCCTGTTTCAGGGATGGATTGTTCATTAGGAGCATCGGGACTTCCTGCTGGACCAGTCGACTTTTAGATTTAGATTTTAAAAATGTAATTAAATAAACAAGAGTAGAAAAAAGAAACTATAGTCACATACGTATTATTTAAGAGGGTTAAAAGAAATAAATGTGGGATAGATATTCGGTATACCTCATTCTGAATATGCTTGTATGATCATATAAATCTTGTTCTTATGTAATCATTTAAAATTGTAAATGTGTCTTAGCATGAAGTTGATACACTGCTGGTAATTATTTTTTCATGCACCTGTCAGTCAGTTTTGAGAATTTGGGCTTTTTGGCATGTTTTTTTCTTTTCAATATACTGTAATTGAAATAAACTTTTTTTTCATGCTTCATCCACATGTGTCTGTAGATTTAAATTATAATACATATTTTTTTAAAGCAAATTTATCCCAAAAAATTTTTTTCAATAAATATCACGCTCTTCAGCAGCAGCACCACCACTAAACTGCTCAGTTATAATCATATAATAAATATTTTTCCAAAGGATATTTTCATACATACTAACCTTTTTTAGGGTGGCATGGTGGCTGAGTGGTTATCACTGTCGCCTCACAGCAAGAAGGTCGCTGGTTTGAGGCATTTCTGTGTGGAGTTTGTATGTTCTCCCCGTGTTAGCGTGGGTTTCCTCTGGGTGCTCCGGTTTCCCCCACAGTCAAAAGACATGCACTATAGGTGAATTCAATAAACTAAATTGGCCGTAGTGTGTGTGTGTGTGTGTGTGAATGCGAGAGTGTGTGGGTGTTTCCCAGTACTGGGTTGCAGCTGGAAGGGCACCCGCTGCGTAAAACAGAATGCCAGAATAGTTGCCGATTCATTCCGCTGTGGCGACCCCTAATATATAAGGGACTAAGCTGAAGGAAAATGAAGGAATAAATACACACAGAGTGGTTAGGATAAATGTACACGCCCTTTTGAAAATTTATATTTTTAGCCATTATTCAGTAAATATACACTATACGTTTTGGTGCATTTAAAGAAAATGGTTTTATATTTAGTTATATTCATTAAAATATGAATTTGGTAACCTAACATCTTTAGGAATAGAAGGATAATGCCATCATTGCATGTACAAAAATCAGTTTTGTATCTCAACCTATTGCTTTTAGCTGTTGTTTACTGTTTCTAAAATGTTGCCTGAAATAATGGATACCTTTGTTTTTTGTTATGGACTCCTGTGATAATGAGTTTCAACACCTCAGTGCTTTTCACAATTAGTTGAATTGTTTCCCTGTCATTTCCAATTATTCTTACCATTGAAATGTCCATGACAAACCATCGGGATAGAACTTCCAACATTCCGATGAAATCTTCAGGACATCACCATAATCAAGCATGTAAAACACAAACAGTGTTTACACTACTTCAGATCCATCATCTGGATATATAACAATTATCGATATAATCCAAGCTAATTATGAAGATTTGACTGTGTTTGATTTATCGGCTTATTAAAAATTCATGGTGGCTTATGATGGTTTCTCCAACTCAGAGCATGATATTATATATACTGCATTTAGCGTAGCTCTATCGTTAAATTACATTTGTTTTTTGAAAGTTGTAATCAAAGAAAATGCAAAAAAAGGACATTTCCATCATTGTCTGTAATTATGGCAGTTAAAACGTGAATGAAAAGTAATTAATTGTGTGCTGTCATGGTGCAGCGGAAAAGCAGATTAACGAAACAATTGTCTGCCTCACAAGCAGTCTAGACCAGCAAATAAACTAATGTTCTTTGAGGCCCAATATTATTACAGTAATATAATAATAATAATAATAATTGGTGGTAGTAGTAGTAGAAGTAGTAGTGGTAGTAGTAGTAGTATTGCAGTTATAAATTTTCACGTTCCCTTTAACACCTCAATGAATTGCCAGGAGCCACAAAAATGTTTTTTTTTGACACTCAAAATAAGCCTTTATTTATTTTATAAATCACAAATTGACCACTGCTTCGGCTAAATAAAACCTATTTTAATGATTTTAGAAGATTAAAGCTGCTGAAGAAATGGATGGCCTTTTCTTGGATGGCCTTTTACTTTTTGTTTAAACTTTTTGTTGTCCATTTATATAGACGTAATACAATTACAGTTTGTAGAACTAAGTTTAAAAATGTCATGAAACAGGATGTGAAATTGAAGCTTCTATTTCAGTAATCCGAACAACCATCTTATTTCGGTTTGATTGCTTCAACCACAATCCCTCTTGATAATGCTCTTGATAATACCAAATTATAGGCCTTATATATAAATAAATAATTAGGCTATTATCATCGCTTGTCTTCTAGTATTGCCTAAAACCTTGGTTCGTGAGAATATATTACCTCAAGGGCTTATTTAATTCCCACTAAGCATGACTAAAGGCCATATATTGCCTCATACAGGAGATACACAGGGATTGTCTGTTGACAACTGACATGCAACCAATGTTAAATACAGTCTTCCTTCTAAACACAATCAGCATCTCACAAAAAATAGATGCAGTGAATTTGTTATAGTCCCATTGAAGTACACATCCTGTTGGAGCGTCGCAGCTGCTGGGTGTGTGTGCCCGAGCCAAACGGCATTTTGACCTCAAAAACCCTGTTGCACATCTGGGCGGACGCGCATGCGCACTAAAAACTAGGTGAACTGCTGGAACTCGCAAGCAACTTTCCAACGAGTTACTCTGACTTTTTCTAGTCATGATCAATCGCAAAATTTGACACCAGCCAGTTTGTCGAAGGGCTGGCGTAAACGGATACGTGAAGAAATCAGACACAGTGACGTTGCACATCCTGTGTTTCACAGGAGGAACTTTTCTGCAACGCTATAAATTGGACAATATTGCGCCAGAACGGGAGACACGGCGCTGTTGTTTTGAACTTGACATTGTTTTTGTGTCACTTCATGTTAGAAAACTTCGGTTTTAGGCCCGCTCATGATTTTTATTCCGCGGATACATAACTCATTATCGTCATGACAAAGGGAAATCTCTGGACCGTGGCAACCACGGCGACGCTTTTCTTCTGTTTATGCTTTTCATCTTTTAAAGCAGAAACCCCATCTTGTCATGGTGCCTACGACCTTTACTTTGTTTTGGACCGGTAAGTACTCGCAAACTTTCAAGTTACTCTGAATTCAAGGTTTTCAAGACACAACCTAACGTTACGTATAAAGCACGGTTGTATATTGTTCACATCACACCAGGCTCGTGTATAAATGTAAAAGTATGAATTAGGTCGAGTCCGTGTCCGCTGTTTTACAGTTTGACTTGATTTTGCACATGTGTTAGGCACAACTGGCGACCAGCATCGTTCAGGGGCCACACAGCAAGACTCTTAGCTCAAATAAAGCGGTTTTGGCTGGGAAAATGTTACATTATTTGATAGTAAAAGTGTATGCGTGAAAACATGTTTCTGATGTTTATCCGTCATCTATCACCTTTTTGTTGAAGAAGTCATTATTATGAAAAGTCTGTCATCACTCTCTTTACTTGTTCCGAACCGGCGTGAGTTTCTTTCTTCTGTTGAACACTAAAGAAGATATTGTGAAGAAAACTGGAAACATGTAGCCATTGACTTCCATAGCATTTGTTTTTCTTACTTGGAAGTTCATGGTTACATGTTTTCATCTTCAAAATATCTTCTTTGTTGTTCAAGAGAATAAAGGAACTCAAGGTTTATAACCATTTGAGGGAGAATAAACAGTGAGTAAATTTTCATTTTGGTGAACTTTCTATTTAACTCGGCTTGTCATCAGTATCTGTACTGTTTTATATTAAATTACACCCATTTAAGAATAGTTTTTGGGCCTCAGTGCAGTCCTTCATCCTGTTGGGGAATATTACAGGATGATGGCACAGATATGCTCTTTGCACTTTTTGATGAATTGAGAGCAGCACAGAACTAGTCAGGCATAATGACCGGTCAACAGCATCAGATCTGGCCTTCAGTGTCTGTGGCCGGAAATGAAACATCCCTTCCTACTTTCAAACTATTAAATGAGGTTAGATGTTCTCTGATTGTCCCACTAAAGCTTTTCTCGATTCCCTGACCTTGGCTTGAGACAAGGAAGAAGACAATGCATAAAAAAAGATTTTCTAATTACCTATCGCTTGTGTTTTATGTTCTCAGCACATGCAGTGGACTATAATTATTAGTTCAATTACCTTGTAGCTATTACATCAAGGGCACATTTTACACACTTTTCTCATTAAAAAACATAGAGGTGAATGTCACAGAAATCCACTTCTACTCGATTTTATTCATGGATTTTTTTATTGCAAAATGTACATATATAGATAATGTAAAAACAACTAAAAGAATTATGAAATAGTCTATGAAAATGTATATACTGTAGAGTTGCATTCTGGCCTTCACTGATAACGCAGCGCAGTTAGAGTGTTTGTTGTATTTGCACTAGCCACTGAGACCAAAATGCAAGACCAAAAAGTGTGTGACCTGTCCATTTGATTTACAATAATCCCTTGTTAAATTGCTTAAAATGTAAAATTAGCTTGTCCACATACTATGGTATTATTTGACCATTTTGAGACTCTCAGCATTGATTGATAACATGTTTATTTGTCAGTAAAATATATCAATTCTATTATCTAACAGCCTGTCAGTGGACAATAAATAGCTTATATGAATCAAAAACGTGAAATTAGAAAATGATCAATAAATCATAATATTTTAGTTTCAGTGTTACTGTTAATTTTAAAAATAAAATAAAACTAAATAAAATGAAATAAATGCATTAGTTGAGTATATGTGACTTTGAATGTTAGTGTATGCAGTAAAGCAGTCAAATTTATTTCATAAATGCATTTGGATGTTTGGTGTTGGATGATGCAATGCTTTCAAGATTGTGTTATTCCGGTTGCTTAGAACAGAAGTGGCAGTAGAAATGCAGTGTCTTGACTCAGTGTGTGTTGAAGTCATAGCACGGGCTCTGTCTCGAACCCTTTATAGACAGACTCTGTCATTTCTTTGAAACAGTGTTAACGCTGAAGCATAGCTGACTCAGCAGCATCTTTACCACAGTGTAATCAGCTGCACAGCTCTTATAATAACCACAAAGACATAAGACATTTTACTAAATGGTATAATTGGTTCTAGCTGTTGTTTCTTTCTTTCTTGAAATTGTTTTCATTATTGCTCCTGACTACGTTTTTTGTATGTGCTTCCTTGCAGATCTGGAAGCGTTTCGACTGACTGGAGTCTAATCTATGACTTTGTCAAAAATCTTACAGAGAGATTTGTGAGGTAAATAATCTTTACTTTCATTTCGGTTATTGTTTTATGTTGGGTTGAGTTTGTGTGCTTAAAGTTTTTTCACTCCATAAGGAAAGTTCTGTCATCATTTACTCATCCTCAACCCATAAAATGTTTGTTCAGAACATGAATTAAAATATTTGTAATACAATCTGAATGACTTCTGTCCCTGCTTTAAAAGTCATCCTCACTATCATTCCTGATTTATCAGAGGTCGCAACAGTGGAATGAACCACCAATTACTCTGGCGTATGTTTTATGCGACGGATGCCCTACCAGCCACATTTGTTCTAATATAAACATCCTACAGCAAACTTAAACATTCTTGTGAAAAATCAAATGTGATGATGTGACATACAAGAATGGACATCATTGGTTCTCACATGCCAAGCAAGCATGACCTAGATTCAGTGACCATATATCCAAGAATTAGTGACCAAATTTCAATAATGTGAAGATATATCTTTAGAGGACTCAAGTCATATGGGTTTATTAATTTTTTAAAAATCTTTTTTATTTTGGGACTCTCAGATCACAATACAGATACTTAAAATATCTGTACTGTGTTCTGAAGATGAACCAAATTTATCATGGGTTTGTTTGTAACAACATGATGATGAGTTAGTGATGGCACAATGTTCATTTTGAGATGAACTAACATTTAAATGCTGCCTAACAAGTCAGTTGTACAATACCTCCTTATCAACTACATTAAAGGAAGTCCTTAATCATTCATCAACTTCCATCAAAGCTAAATGCTAACTTGTCTACACAGCAGCTACACATCCGGTTCTGAGTTGGCCCTACATTGGATAAAAAAAACAACATAAAAAAAAAAATTTCGCCAGATGAATGTGAACTTATGTAACGTTGACTCAATGTATGTGCCAGTACAGACGGTAGCGACCTAGCCAGAAGAAAGCAGTCTGCTTGAGAAAATAGCAAAGGGAGCAGGTGGGAGTGGGTGGCAAGGAGGCTCAGTCTTCTGGGCTGTGAGAATGGCCATTTGCACTGCAACCATCCAACAGCACACTTATCCCTCACACATGAAAGAAGAAGACGCAGCCAATGTACTTTAAGTCATGAGTGCAGGAAGACCAGCGCAGCCTGCCATAGACTCTGATGGTCTTCTGCTGTGCCATGTGGTCTGCACTGGCTCTCTTTAGGGTCCCGTTTTTAACCATGAATGGACCTGCTATCTAAATACGTCTTCTAGGAATTACCTTAAAGGCCAGCATGAGGGCTTCCACCGTTGTTTATCAGACAGATGCGAAAGATTACTCGAAGTTATGACTTATTCTTGACATCTTCAAGAAAAATTAAGTTTATTTCTTTTTTAGGGCAATTCCTCGTTCACACAGGGTATCGTAATACCATTTGGCGAGTCATTGTTGTATTTATCACTCAATCAGCCTGTGAAATGTTCAGTCCTTCTGCCTCTTCATTTGATTTTTGTAACCAAATTTTGGCTGCGCGGACACGTTTGGATGTTCTCCCTGAGAATCTCATGTGGGGGATGGTTGTGGATTGGATGTCATTCTGAGTGAGAAAAAGCAGCACCTCTCCTTATGCTCAGTCCTGAGACCTGACTTCAAATGTGTAGAGGAACCCAACATGTTCCGATGCTGTATCAGCTTTCGTGACAGAAGGTTGTGAAAAAGACCAACTGCTTCATTGAGATGTACTTGTCAAAATCAGCTATATATTTGTTGTCAGATGATGTGTCAATTCTTTCAGAGTAAAGAATGATATTCCAATATCATTAGTAGATTTTATTATTAGTTTTTTGTAGTTGTAAATAAAGCAGATTAGTGCGGAAAATACTACTTTATGGATTTAATGGGTCACTATTTGTTAAATTTTCTAGTAGTTTCTTAGTAAAATATTGTTTTTTTTTTCAGTTTACCTGCTTATATTAACTGCACATAAAAATCACTGCTTTTGTAAACCAGCAGATTGGTAAATGGTTAACAGCATCAATGTTGTTATTTTTAAGATTTGTAATGTTTTTTTGTTTTTTTTTGACACAATGAAATGACACAGGCTTCTACCAAAAGATAAAAAGACAATGTACAAGAGGTATCATTGTGGAAAAAAAATATTTCTTCAAGTATTATTATTATTATTTGTACTTTTCATAGGTTTGAATCCACATTTTTATGACATCACTGTTTCACAGAAAAGTTGTAAGTCTGCTTGTTTGTCCTATTCCTATTGCAAAAGGTAGGAGGAATAAATATAGGAAGTGACAGGTATAAATATAATCACCAACAGGATGTCTGCATGAATCACACAACCTGTTTCCTGTCTGCCCATCAATTAATCACTCATTTGGTCCAAACAGACGAGATTTTTTTTTTCCCCAGTCACAAGCTTTTATTAGCTAGTCACATTGGCTATCTTACTCATAAACCATCTCTGATGATTGCGAAAGGAACACGAGCACAGCTAGACTTTCAACATCACAGGATTTCTCTGGGAGCACCATTTTCACCAATGCTTGTATTTAGCTTTTTTAATAAGATATAAAATCAAGTCACTTTCTGAAGAGCTTTTTGTTGTGGTAAAAAAGAAGTGTCAAACTAGAGCACCTGTACTTGATTTTCCATTCGTCTCTCATTGACACGTTTTTTTCATTCCAGTCCAAATCTGCGAGTGTCCTTCATTGTGTTTTCATCAAGAGCAGAGATTGTGTTACCGCTCACTGGAGACAGGTACAGAATCGCACTTGCATGAAGTATTTGGAGACCCCAGTGTAAGAAAGCTTGTAATATGACATATGTTTGTTACAATGATGAACATATAACTTGCTTTTCATTTTTAGGTCCGAAATTAATAAAGGCCTGAGGACTTTAAGTGAGGTCAATCCAGCTGGAGAAACCTACATGCATGAAGGAATTAAATTGGTAAATAATATATATGTTTTAAAAGAATAAATATGTAAAAAGATTAGAGCTTTCTTTTTATGTTGTGTACAGTAGTCAACATTTCATCAGTTTTTCCAAAATTGTCCAAAGACAAGAATATGTGTTGTTCAATAGTTTTAGGACAACTTTGCTGAAAGGTTTTGTTCCACTTCAGATGTTGACTACTGTAGACAGTCTGCTTAACTGACTCTATTTCCTGTACTTTAGTCTTGTACTGGAATAAACAAAATAAAACAAGGTAAATCGTTTGGTTCCTTTCATGACCAAGATAAGGCATAATTACATCTTTGTAAATAAACACACCCCTTCAGTGTCCTGAATCTGGCTGTGTCTTTGTTACATGAACTATTTTTTGTATGTATTAAAAAAAAAAGATTTTAATCATGCAAACTGATCAATACTTTCCTCTTTTCAGGCAACTGCACAAATGAAGAAACAGATTAAAAAGTCTTCTAGTATTATTGTGGCCTTGACTGATGGAAAGCTTGAACCGTATATCCATCAACTCACTGTGGATGAGGTGAGCTGCTCTCTAACATTTTATATATTGTCCATTTATGGCAATAAATGATTACTTGGTTATAACCATTTGTTTCTATATAGGCTGATTCAGCAAGGAAGTATGGGGCTCGCGTGTACTGTGTTGGTGTAAAGGACTTTGATGAAGAACAGGTAATATTGCCATTGCAACAGATTTTAAAATAGCATGAATACACTCAAAATGTTTGCTGCTTGTTCAAACTACCTATTTGTAATGCGCTGAAACAACACAATTCTTGAGATTATTTTGGCACAACTTAACTGTTTTATGTTCAATCAAATTAAATTTGTTAAGTTAACTTAATCGATTTCTGTTGGGACAACATGAATGAATTGTGTGGATTCTTTAAATACATGATTACACACAATCCATATACCATTAACACGTCACAAGCTCTCTCAAGCTTCACCAAAAGCAGATCTTTGCAGCGTTCCCTGTAATTACAAAACTGCTACTCAAACAGAGTTAAAGGAGAGGAAATGTCAGCACATTTTTTTTTCTTGTTTGGCTATCAGCCCTCTTATTATTATGTCTCTTATTTGCCTGCCAACAGCTCGCCGATGTGGCTGATACCAAGGAGCAAGTGTTCCCAGTCAAAGGAGGCTTTCAGGCTCTTAAAGGCATTGTTAACTCGGTAAGTTTTCCATGCCGTGGGGCACCTATCCCGAATAGATGCCTCTGCATGTGTTTTAGTCAGCTAAAACAGATCCATTACCAGCTAGTAAGTTGTACTACTTTCAAAGTAGTAGAATAGACTTGATTTGTGAACAGCAAGTTAAGTGTTAAACTTGTTTAGGTAAGTGCCTTACATGGGGAAAATGCTAGAAACTGCCACAAGCACAATTTTTTAACCCTTTATAAGCGAGAGTAAATAGGCCATTTTTTTTAAATATATTTTTTTAGGTTCTCTGAATTAACATTACAATTTTTGTAATTAAAAATTTGGCTTCAGACAGATGCTTGATGTTAAAACAATTCAAATCTTATTTGAATAAAGCAATAATAATAAAATGCTTTTATGTAAAAAAATTATAATAATAAAAATAGAATATCATAATATTGTAACATCTGAGGTTGTAGGTGAATCATTGAATTACTCTTCAGAGGAGACATGACTTTTACGATTCACGACTTCAATGAGTCTGACCCACATACCCCTGTGACAACTTAACTCCTAAGATGGCTAACAGAGCCCCTTTTGCCACATCTTCAAAGAACATTGCAGATCGAGGGGGGAGAGAAACCCCCTCTTTGTTTGCACACCCACACACACAAACACTATCCATATTGACATGGACTTTTAAAAACAAAATTCACTCCAAAGTGCATTTAATGTATGTGTTTGTAATTTGTATGTTATAATCTCTGTCCTTTTGGGGTATTTATTAGATCTTAAAACGCATGAATCGTGTTTTATGTACTCTTAAAACTATTGTGTTTAGTATCGTTGCATTCCTCAGGTAATCTCACAACCCATAATTTAGAACCTATGATGATAAATTGTATGGTTTACATTCTTTTATACCGTGAGTAAAAGCTAATCCGTCCACTTGGGACAGTCTCATCAGAGAGATTAACCAGTGAGGAGAATAAAGTAAATCTCCCGCTCAAATTTTCCTCTCAAGCCATTGGTCAGTCAGGAGAAAGTGGGTGTGACCTGACCAATAGCTTAAATTCATACCACACCCCAATATCTAGGCAGAAGCGCAGAAGGTCATTCCCAGAGGACCATGTAGCCTAATTTCTGTACCGAACTTTGAGTCCGTTCTCTTTTCGGCAATTTAAACTATAGTTTCGTGCCTCGCTGAATCCTCCAATCTGCGCCACACACAAGACACGAGGACTTCCTAAGAATCCCAGTTTCTCCCCGCATATCAGGACTCTTGCATGAAGAGTAGAAAGACCAAAAATGCAAGTATTAGTTATGCGTTTCTAAGCTGTGCCCCTTTTCATCAAAAAGTTGTTTTATTGATTCTTGGTGGTTCTTGAAAGTTGTGTGTGAACTGAGTGAATACTGACATTCTTTACCTGGATGTAATATGGATCTATATTTCCTTACTTTTCAGAGATTTGTGTATTGTATGGTTTGTTATGCTGTGTTCACACCAGACGCGGAACGCGCGAACAAATCGCGCTATTCGCGCGTAAATAGACGCGTGAACATTGAGTCATTCGCGCGTCAAAATCCGATTCATTCGCGCGTCAAATCCGCTCCATTCGCGCATGAAAATCACTTCACCGTAGACGCGGATTCGCGTCATGGGGGGGCTTCTGTCTGCCCGGTGACTCTAGCTTCGTTGCTAAATGTCTAACATGGATTTTATTGAGAGAATAGCTGTGTTTATGTGCTTTAGGAAGACTGAAAAACAGAGCCGATTCGTTTGGAGCCGTGCCTGAGTCCACTAGATCCATTCTGAGGTACACCTAGTTCTGTGAGTTCATAAACTCCTCCAGAAACTATACCTGGATGATGGAAGCTTTCAGCGGTGCTTCCGACTGAGCCGAGCCCAGTTTGATGAACTGTTGTCCGGTGTCGGCAAGAGGATTTCCCCTCGGGACACCAACAACAGGCGCTACGTCATAATCACGCCCCTACAAAACAAAGCTCATGATTGGTTAACGCGGCGCGAATGCCTGCTGAAGTTCAGATTTTCGAACTCGAGCGATTCGCACGTTAAGCGCGTCAAACGAGCAAAACGCTCAATCCGCGCCGCACCATTCGCGCGAATCGCGCCGCAGGGTGTCTATTCGCGTCTTTGCATTGACTTAACATGTAAATCACTCGCGCTTGACGCTTCTTACGCATCTGGTGTGAACGCACCATTAGTTATTCGTTATGCTGCGTTCACACCAGACGCGGAACGCGCGTATAAATCGCGCTATTCGCGCGTAAATAGACGCGTGAACATTTTAGTTTACTCGCTTCATTCGCGCGTCAAAATCCGCTCCATTCGCGCATGAAAATCACTTCACCGTAGACGCGGATTCTCATCATGGGCGGGGCTGCCCGGTGACTCTAGCTTCGTTGCTAAATGGCTAACATGGATTTTATTGAGAGAACAGGGGTGTTTATGTGCTTAGGAAGACTGAAAAACAGCGTCGATTTGTTTAGAGCCGTGCCTGAGTCCACTAGATCCATTCTGAGGTGCACCTAGCTCTGTGAGTTCATAAACTCCTCCAGAAACTATACCTGGATGATGGAAGCTTTCAGCGGTGCTTCCGACTGAGCCAAGCCCAGTTTGATGAACTGTTGTCCGGTGTCGGCAACAGGATTTCCCCTCGGGATACCAACAACAGGCGCTACGTCATAATCACGCCCCTACAAAACAAAGCTCGTAATTGGTTAACGCGCCGCGAATGTCCGCTGAAGTTCAGATTTTTGAACTACTATAAATCATCAAAACTTTTGAACTCGAGTGACAAAACGCTCAATCCGCGCCGCGCCATTCGCACGAATCGCGTCATTCGCGCGTATCGCGCCAACGCTGCTGGTTCGATTCTAAATTAATATTGGGAGTGGCAAGCTTGTCTGTTATAGCCACTTTCTGACGAAGGAATCTCAGAATTTTAAGCATGTTGAAATGGTACCTATCTGATATAGATGTATATTCCCATTTTCAGTTTTAAATAGCGTAAGCCTATTCTCTTAGAACAGCCGCTAAAAAGTCTAGACTCTTGTGTGAAACTCTCACCGTAGTATTGAGAGACGACTCGTATTCCATGTTTGTTCATTTGTTTAAATTTAAGCATATAATCCTTTGGTCAAATATCATAACTACGTGATATAAGAGGAGATCAGTTAACCAATCAGAGTGATTCATAGTTGCCGTCTGTGGAGTGAGCTGTGGTCAATTTATGAATAAAACAGAATTTATGAATGGAATCGCAAGCACAGCATCACTGAGTGCTCATTGGCTTACCCCTCACACATCTTGTGTGTCTGCACGTTAGACGCGAATGATACAGTCAAACCTCTGGAAAGCAAAACCCGCCTTTCCGGTTCAAACTTATGATCCCAACCACATTACAGACCAGGTAAACAAACCGCTAGTGGCTAACGGTAGCTAAGATAAAGTCCAACCCTTAAATCCATCCTCTGTCTCTCCTTTCTCAGTTCCGCCAACTACTGCGTTGATCTCAAATGGTCAATTGTTTGGTTTATTTCAATTAGTATTTTCTCTTCCTTTTATCCAAAAAATATTTGGCAGATAATAATAAAAAATAATAGCAGCCCATATAACCGTATGCGGGAAAGTTGTATAATTTGGCACAATGATTGAGGGCAATGTCAACATGAACCACAGCAAACCTAAAGTCTCTAACTCAAACTTTCTAGCGCCACCACTTGTCCAAAGTTTCACTTATGTTTATCGTTATAACATTTGAAACGAAAGGGCTACAATCAAACTTTTTCCTCTGAATCCTTGGCTCAAGCCGATTCAAACGCACCCTATAACGTCATTTTCCGTCATGAAAATTTTTTCGCTATTTTGAATTTTTCCAAAACCTGTTTGATCGAGCTCATCCTAGGCCGTTTATCTGATTTTTACCAAAATTGAAAATGATCTACAGACAATGCTGCCCAAAAGTTATGGAATTCAAGTTGATTAGACCAATCGTTTTTGTTTAACTTGCGAACAAATTTAACATAGAACTTGCGAAAATGGACTTGAGGCAATATCTCCGTAATGCATTGACGTATTCAGACCAAACTTGGTGTGTGTTATGACAACCATGGTCTGAGATTATTTGCATGCTTTTTTTGCTTATGTCTAAACCAACGTCTCAACCCTTCGTTCAGAACTCATAAAACTGGTCTCTTTACATCCGGCGGAGCATGACGAGTCGAATATTTTCCAATTTTCCAAGGTCAGCCGTTTTGGGCGTTGTCCATTTACATTTTTGTCAAAAAAAGCTTTATTTTGCAAATATATTCATGTATAATTACAAAACATGGTATGCATCTTCGACACCATGCCCTGAAAGTACTCAAAAACATCTGGAGCAACGCCACCTTGTGGCCAAAAGTTATAAGCAATTTTCGAAAAATTCTAATAACTTTTTCTAAACTTTTCTCATTGACATTTGTTTTTTATTGAAAAACAATTTTATAACCTGACTGTATAACCTGACCGTTTTTACGATTTTCACCAAATTTGACTTAGATGTTCCTCAGACCAGTCTGGCAAAAAGTTATGAAATTCATGTTGATAGGCGACACGGTTTTCGCTTACGCCACCAACAAATGTGGTGGCTTGATGTCAAAGATCATCTGAGGGTGTAATTCTGCAATGTTTTAACATATTGATGCAGAACTTTAGGTGTGTCACTGGCACTTCACAATAACCACCACACATAAAATTGGTAATAGCGCCACCTAGTGGTTATAAACCCTTAACTAACCATCAATAATGAATCTACCAAAATGGCTAATAAATGTTGATTGCATAGGTTTATTGTGGTAAAATTGATATCAAATTATTCCCTGGGTCATCCCGAGAACATTGATAACAAACATGCCATAATAGGTCAAACTTCCTGTCCGCCATATTGATTTTGTTCAGGAACGTTCTTTTATGAGCTTCACCTCGACCGTTAAATAAATTTTCCCCAAATTTAACTCCAATCATCTTCAGACCATGCTGACCAAAAGTTATGGAAATCATATCGATCAGTGGTTGTCGTTTATGACATCGACAAATATGTTAGCATGATGTCAACGTGCATCTGGGGCTGCGATTCTGCAATGCTTAAACATATTGACACTGAACTTCAGGTGTGTCATTGGCAACTCACAATGACCCCAACACATAAATTTGATAACAGCTACACCTATTGGTCACGAGTTATAAACTGTTCACTAACTATCAATAATTAATCATTAATTTGCTAATAACTTTAGGCTGCATATGTTTATTGTGGTAAAATTGATCTTAACTTATTCCTTGGGTCATGCCAAGAACATTGATATCAAATATGCCATATTTGGCTAAACGTCCTGTCCGCCATATTGATTTTGCTCAAAAACTTATTTTGCAAACTCCTCCTACACCTTTTACCGAAATATCACCAATTTGACTCGGATCATCGTCAGACCATGATGACCAAGTGTTGTGAAATTTGTGTCAATAGGCGAAACGGTTTTTGTTTATGGCACCAACAAATATGCTGGTATAATGCCAAACTGCATCTTAGGCTGTCTCTCTGCAATGCTTAAATATATTGACACCAAACTTTAGGTTCTTCATGGTCACCTAACACTGACCATAACATATCAAATTTGTAACTCTACCACCTATTGGTCAAAAGTTATAAACCAATAAATCATTCAGATGTTAATTGTTTTCTCATTGTTTCACTTGGTCTGATGCTGCTTACTAACCTTGTTGCTTTTGACCTATGGACTGCTTTTCTCATTCTGCATCTGGACTGTCTGGCTCATTCTGGCTCAGCACTGCTTGGCCCCTTAATGGCTGCTTGCAGCTATATTTATAGATTGGGCTCAGTGGTTAGCACTGTCGCCTCACAGCAAAAAGGTCACTGGGTTGAGTCTTGGCTGGGCCAATTGGCATTTCTGTGTGGAGTTTGCATGTTCTCCCCGTGTTCGCGTGGATTTCCTCTGGGTGTTCCAGTTTTCCCCACAGTTCAAAGACATGCAATATAGGTGAATTGGAATAACTAAATTGGCCGTAGTGTATGAGTGTGTGTGAATGAGAGTGTGTATGGGTGTTTCCCAGTAATGGGTTGTGGCTGAAAGGGCATCCGCTGAGTAAAACATATGCCAGAATAGTTGGCGGTTCATTTCGCTGTGGCGACCCCTGGTAAATAAGGGGCAAAGCTGAAGGAAAATGAATGAATTATAGATTGTTGGTATACTTGGTCCCCACAGAGGACTAGAGAGCCTCTGTGTTCTAGACATAACAATAGGTTTTGGTATTTTTTTCTCTCTCTACTTCTCCCTCTCAACACTAATTTTATTTGAGTGTTTGACTTTATTTTGTTTAGCTTCTTCTTCTTCTTCTTATTATTATTATTATTATTATTATTATTATTATTATTGCTGTTTATTATTAAAAAATTTTTGTTATTTTCTTTTACTTTGACCTACTGAGAGACCACACTAATGAGAGCCACCAAGGTAACCTAAATAATTGATTGATAACCTGCACAGCCTAGCAGGTGACTAAATCCTGAGGCCATTACGTAGGCATCAACCATTATCTAGTCCCCCTGGTTTAACCTCACAGTGTCCGGCCCACAAGAGTTTTAAGACAACTAACGTCTGGCCTGCACATTTCCCCTAGCTGACGACACTGTCAACCTAGTAATATAGCACGCACTGCTATAAATTACTAAACTTTGCACAAACTTGCATTGGCTCTCTTTCTCCTGTGTTATCTTTGTCTCACACCAGCTATCCAGTATGTTCCTTGCACCCAGCCCTGCCGTTGACTGGGACCAACTGGAGACCTGGTTAAGTGCCTTAACCAATACCCTCCTGCCTAACTGTACCACGGAGCTGCAGATGCTAAGCAGAGAACAACTGGATGCCCGTGTTTATCAACTGATGGCGAATAACCCAGCCCAGTGTCAAGACAGCAAGGAGCTGGCTACACTCACTGGGACCCTCGCACACGTCCTTCTTGCCCAGGCAAGGTTGATCAAAAAAGATTTGAACCAACTGGAACATCAGGCCAAGGAGACCCAGGATACACGTGAGACGACAAGGGAATAGGACAAACTACAGAGACCCCAGATGGAGCTACGTGTGGAAACTGGACACAGGGAGCAACGAGAGAAGAATACCAGAGGTGATTTGAGTGAAGGGCTGCAAGAGGCTGAAACACTACTGCAGACAGAAGAGACTAAACTAAGAGACAGGGAAGGTCGGGCCAAGGCCTCTGAATAGGCCTGCACGGTTTTAAACCAAAATCGCGATTTGAAAGGGTGCGATTTTCAAATTGCAAAAGATGTGATTATTTAGCATATAGTTTTTGAAAGTTGATAAGTGGGGCGACATGGTGGCGCAGTGGTTAGCGATGTTGCCTCAGAACAAGAAGGTCGCTGGTTCGAGCCCCGGCTGGGTCAGTTGGCATTTCTGTGTGGAGTTTGCATATTCTCTCCGTGTTCGCGTGGGTTTCCTCCGGGTGCTCTGGTTTCCCCCACAGTCCAAAGACATGTGCTATAGGTGAATTGAATAAGCTAAATTGGCTGTAATGTATGAGTGTGTGTGTGAATGAGTGTGTATTGGTGTTTCCCAGTGCTGGGTTGTGGTTGGAAGGGCATCCACTGCGTAAAACATAACGCTGGATAAGTTGGCGGTTCATTCCGCTGTGGCGACTCCTGATTAATAAAGGAACTAAGCCGAAAAATTCATAAGCACATTATCCTTAACAATGTAAAAAATTTAACAATCTATATGTAAAGGTTTTATATATCTTTATATTAGGGATGCTCATTTTGGTTAATTTTTCCAACCGGTAGCCTTTGCTCGTTAACCGAATATTAATCGCTAACTGATCAGATTAATATTAAATTATCATTTAATTTGAAAAAAAAAATATTGGCATGTCTATTTTGTGTCTGACACATTAAATATTGCATTTTAAAATATTGGTTTATTTTAACATATGAACAACAGCAGAACACATTAAGAACAGAACCTGGATATATCGTCAAATGTTCACGCACCTGCAGGGTTTCCAACAGCATAGAAAAACAGAATAAACTAAATAAAAATAATAAAAGGCCTGCACTAAATATTTTTCACTTAAATTACAAATTTAGATTACAAATGATTTCCCAGTACTGGGTTACAGCTAGATGGGCATCCGCTATGTAAAACATATGCTGGATAAGTTGGCAGTACATTCCGCTGTGGCGACCCCTGATAAATAAAGTGACTAAGCCGAAGGAAAATGAATGAATGATTGCAAAATGAAAACACTGACTGAATCCTTTTGAAAAAATCGGCATAGGTGTGTTTTTCTTCTGTCAAATTAAAATAGCAAGCCTATACTAACTCAAATCAATCGCTTCATGGAAAATAAGCATTTTCAGTGCTCCGCTGTAGTTACTATATCTCAAACCTCTATCAACATTTTAATACATTATTATGTCTTGAGAATCTGATTTTACCTTAGCGCTGTGCTTTCATTTTCTCCATCTCACTCACAGTGAATTCAGGTGAGGGAGTGTTTTGAATGAGGTAAACTGTCCTCAGTTTAGTGTAGCCTGTGTCAAACTGGCATAGAAATATCAGAATATCGATATAGGCTTTGCTGAAAGGCTGGTCAATTGTAAGTCTGTTTTTTTACAAAAGCTTTAAACAGACGCACGTTCTGCGGCCGCTGGGATGGGAGACAACGACAAGCCTTATATTTGTTGACTTATTTAAATAGGCTATAGCATATAATCATTTAGTTTTTACATATAGCCTAGTAGTGCATTACATTACTTACATTTTTAAATAGTTTATGTATCTATAAAATTAAAGTCTCAGTTTGGTGTGGAGTTATCATTATGCAATAATCTTTGAAGTAAATCATTGGACTAATTTGATTCATAGGCTATTTTATAAATGGATATTTATAAGGACTATTAATAACTGTAATTCTCCAAATGAAAAAAAGTTGGTTTGTTGGTTGTACTATAAATCATCAAAACTATAGGCTATCTGTTGTGTTTATAATATGCAGTGCTTGAACACGCTTGGAGCGAGATAAAATCCAGATGCAATGACTTGTGGCCATTTCCAAAGCAGAGCACATTTCAGAAAGTTTTGCTTTTGCGGCTAACATGTCAGGCATGTGTGGTTGCATGTGTTAATTCCCCACGAGTTAACAAATAGGCTGTGTTGCATATTCATTCATTAATTTTCTTTTCGGCTTAGTCCCTTTATTAATCTGGGGTCGCCATAGCGGAATGAACCGCCAACTTATCCAGCATCGCAGCGGCGGATGCCCTTCCAGGTGCAACCCATCACTGGGAAACATCCATACACACTCATTCACACACATACACTACGGACAATTTAGCTTACCCAATTCACCTATACCACGTTTTTTGGACTTGTGGGGGAAACCGGAGCACCCGGAGGAAACCAACGCGAACACGGGGAGAACATGCAAACTCCACACTGAAATGGCAACTGACCCAGCCGGGGCTCGAACCTTCTTGCTGTGAGGCAATTGTGCTACCCACTGCGCCATTTGTGCTGCCGTGTTGCATATTTATGCAGCAAAACTATAAAAATACAAAATAAAATAATAATAATCATTTTTAACCGTTTAACCATTAATCAGTTAAAAATGCATCCTTTCGGTTAACGGTTAAACGGTCAATATGAGCATCCCTACTTTATATGTAACATTTTATATATAATTTATTTTATTGAATTTAAAATACTGTAGTTATTTTCTTAACAACTAACAGCTTTATTGGAAAAAAAGGCAACAATGTTTGAAGAGGTTTTAAATAAAACCAAAACATCAAACCTGTTGCTCTTTTATGAAATGGTGGTAAATCACATTTTAAATCGCCGTTTTGATCAGATGAATCTCAATTACATTTTTTCTCCAAATCGTGCAGCCCTACCTCTGAAGGCCACCTGCAACGGACCCAAGCAGAAATCCAATACATATCTAGGCAGAAGTGCAGAAGGTCATTCCCAGAGGACCATGTAGCCAAATTTTTGTACCGGACTTTGCTCTGAGTCCATTCTCTTTCCGGCAATTTAAACTCAGTGTAGTTTTGGATCAATCTGCACTGAAAACTTCACAAACACGGCACAAGGACTTCCTAAGAATCTCAGTTTCTCCACGCATGTCAGGACTCTTGCATGAAGAGTACAAAGACCAAAAATGCAAGTATTAGTTGTGGGTTTCTAAGCTGTGCCCCTTTTCATCAAAAAGCTGTTTAATTCATTCTTGGTGGTTCTTGAAAGTTGTGTGTGAACTGAGTGAATACTGCCATTCTTTACCTGGGTTCTATATTTCCTCGCTTTTCAGAGTTTTATGTATTGTACACTTTGCTTGTTATTCATATATTGTTGTACTATGTTTGTCATTAAATCATTATATACCAGGTGGATTGTCTTCGTTTTGCCTCACAGAAAATGGTCACTTTAATTGTAAAAGATCTTTTTGCTACCAGCTTTATTAAAATTACTTAAAACTTTTAAAACTATTCCCTTACTTCACAAGAAGTATTATTTCATTTTCAAATAAATACACAATTAAATGAGTCCAGTCAGTTGAGTGGATAAATTCATTGTTATATTTATTCAGCTAGTTAAGTTAAATCTAAATATTCATAAATAAAGAATAACTTGTTCATAAACCTTGAGCTAATTTAGTTACAATATACATAAAATATAGTTTTTGAGAATTCTAGCATCAGTTGTAAATTGTAGGTTATAAAGAACTCTTAATTGTGTTAGTATAAAATTGCCAAAGCAGTTTCATCCTACACAGGTCCGTTGACAATTCATTTGTGATATTTTCCATTTGCTTGATGATGCTTTGAAATGTTCCTCACTGACAATTTTTGAGTGCATGTTTGCCCTTTCGTGTTCATGGCATTTACTGATGATGTGGTTTAGCTTTGTAAACATGGTAAGAAGACTCTGGACATCTTCTGCCATTTGTAAACTATCAACAGCTGAGGTCAATGTTGTTGCACACGGCTGTGTTGTTTTGTCACCACAGGAATCCGTTCCTAGGATCTTTTTTTCAGATTAAGTCATGCAAGACAACAGACAGGACCTCTTTTTAATTTATCACTTTGTCGTTTTGTACAGAAAAGTGAAATGAAGAAATAAAAGGAAGAACCCATCTTTTCGTTATTGAGTTAGTTTGTTTGGCCAAATGGAGTTTCAGGCCCAGCAAAACACAAGCATTCTCCAGTGATTAGTAATCTTGGAGGCTGGGCTAGTTGGCCTCATGTTGCTCTCTGCTCAGATTTCCAGGATTTGAGATCATCTGTGCAGCTTTGCAGTCCGGGCCTAAAGTAGACTTAACAGAGATTTCACAAAAAGCAGAAGCCTAAAGAATAGATTTAGCCAGGACTATTTTAATATTCCAAGAATGTTTTGATTGATAGCGGAGATGGTTTATTTGCATAATAAGGTTCAGTGGTACATATGTGCAGTATACCATTAAATCGTTTGGCGAAGGTGGGAGGGGTTGTTTTGGGTTGTGAAAAGCTTGAGCTTATGGGAAATAAAAATCAAAATCTGACACTTTTCGCACAAACAAAAAATATATTGTCCTCTGTGATTAGCCGGAATGTATATCAGATATCAGCTAAAATTAAAACCTATCGTGTATTCTTATTTAGTAGCTCGGAAAATGCGCAAATTTAACTTGAAACACTAAAGACTGGAAATGAAAAGTATAATACTGCTATGTATCGGGCAAGACTTCAACATTTAGGAGTGAAGTCATGGCAGTGTCATTTGGTGGTGCTTTTAGTAGTCGAAAAAACATCTGATCAAAATACTGGAGAGTACTGAAGCTTGGAAAAAAGCTCTTTCAGCAGTGTGGTGATCCAAATACTAGAACTTGAACAAAGCTCAAAAGGTCGATCAAGTTGAGTATTTTGTGGCACTTTCAGTTTGAGAATTTGTTGCAGGATTTGCCATTCAGAGTCCAGTTTTCTAGAGAGCTATATGATAATTACAGATTAATAAATGTTTCAATGCTTTAAGCTTATTCCTGCGTGTTTATAGATACCTGTCAGAGAAAATAAGTAGAAACATCTTGCGATGAACCTCCCTTTTATCGTGCCGTCTCATAACTCATTAAAGACCCATGAAGACCATCCTGAATATTTTTCAGCCCTGACGTTTAGTCAGTGTTCCTTCTCCCCTTTAATGATAGGAGAGTTTATCAGGTGTCATATTCAATCAGCTCATTTTATACGTGTCCTCCACTTCAGTGCGAAGCCTCATCTCCGCTGCAGGCGATTCGCAAGACCATATCTTTCTGTTAATGTTGTCTTTTTGCCTGTTGTGTACGGAGATTTGCATAGTTTGTCCTCTGTTGATTTATGTGGATGATGGGGAGAGGCGATGGTGGCTTCTCACAGGCCTGTTTATATGATAATGTCAGCCTACGGTCTCTAATAGAGCTGAAGAGGGAAAATGGCACCGCATAATTTCCCTATAACGGCTGACACGGGTCTATCCCACACCGCACTGTATGTGATGCTCGACTCATTGAGCTTGATTTGGCACAGCAAACATCTCCGGCGCGAATGCTAAAGACCCGGACACTGTGATAGCTGATACAGTGATTCAGCAGTGACAAGTACTGATTTGAATACATTTTTTATCATGCAGATCCTCAAGCAATCATGCACCGAAATCCTAACAGTGGAGCCGTCCAGCGTCTGCGTGAACCGTAAGCATTTCAAGGGCTTTTACAGCTATCAGGGTGGATGAAATTGCCTTTGTGTGTGTGTGTGTGTGTGTGTGTGTGCGTGTGTGTGTGTGTGGACGTTGATTTGGGTGAATGCCCAGGAGTGCTTCTCATTATGTCCTCATCTGGTTTACATACCACAGAGTCCTTTGACATTGTTTTGAGAGGCAGCGGGTTCGCACTGGGGAGACAAACAGAAGGAGTCATCTGCAGTTTCATAGTCGATGGAGTTACTTACAGTAAGTATTGTTATATATTACTGTACAATTATTGATCTTATTGAAAGTTCACTCCAAAGTCAACTCACCTTTTCTATAGTGCTTAATGCAATAAAGAATTTGTCAAAGCAGCTTTACAGAGTAAAAAAGGCAAAAATAGTACAATCAAAATTCATGATGCAGCCAAAAAAGCCATTCACTTACAGAGTAAAAACCTTGAGAAACTAAGGCACTCTCAGTGGACCGATTCTGATCTGGCCAAGCAAATGTCATCATTTACAGTACTCACCCTCAAGATGTTCCAGAGTTATTTTGAGATATTTTGA
>CAIGQV010016645.1:2125636-2151777 GCA_903798115.1 Danio jaintianensis
ACAAATATTACAATATATATATATTATTAAATATATATATATATATATATACTGAATACTGCGTTAAATGAAGTGTAATTGTAATTATTTAGCCATTTATTTATTTTTAGTTTAGTCATTAACATTACATTTTCCTTAAAAGGCGAAGTTCACCAATAAGTTAAAGTTCATTCACAATCACTACTCATCATTCACTTACTCTCATACCATCATACCACCTTATTTATTATTTATTCATTGAATTCTTTTCAACAGTTTTTCTGTTTTGTAAAATATACGTTTAACAGTACACACATATCACACATCTACAGTTTTTCTTGAGCCGTTGCTTGTTATATAGTCTCTACACTCTGCTCTTTAGTTCTGTTCCTATCAGTCACTGAATGTTGCAGTTTCATTAGACGACAGCTCCACATCTGGCATCCACATGCTTGCTCACTGCTTTTGTAACCAGACAAGAAATACATAAACATTGAATTCTGGGTGCCTTCAGCAGTGATGCGACAAAGAAATCTCTTTCAAGTTCAAGGAAAAAATAAAAATAAATGTCTCTGTTCCCCAACTCAAATGCACACGTCAGCAATTTTAGTGAGCTTCTACAGTATAACAATGGCCTAGTGATACATATCTTGGGGGAGGTTGGTTCTCCATCTAGTTTGGAAATGGATCATAACACAATCAAACCTTCTACTCATTTTGCAGAACAAAAGCCAACCAAAGTGAAGATTGACTACATCCTATGTCCTGCTCCGGTGCTGTATACGGTTGGACAGTAAGTATTCATGTTTCACAAACTAGCAAGTGTCATTGATATTTTCAAACGTTTGCTTTTAAAATCAATTAAATGTTTCTCACGTCATTTCAACAGATAGCAACAGCCTATCATGCGTACTTTAAGCTGCAAAATTGTGACCCATTAAATTATCATGCGATGCACCAGCCTAAAATGTCATGCTACTGCATTACGTTATTGAATTGAGCAACACAGCGCCCTGTGTAGATCTGGGATTAGCTGTGAGCAGCTTGTGTGAAATTATGGTCTGACTTACCCGGGACGTTTGATCCTTTATACGTGGTCGCCATTCAGAAGGCTTGCTTAATTAACTCTTGGCTGGCAACTGTGACCCATTAAGTAGTTTGCTGCTATGAACGGCTAGTAAACACATCTGGTGGAGGGCTTTAAAAGGATGTGCGACAGATGCACCGATTCCCTTTTCCACGCTCCCATTTAAATAATTCACTGTGCACTGACAATAGGCAAGCGCATAACACCTGCAACATGTCTGAGTGCTAGAAATTTCTCTCTCTGCCTTTTACCACCGCTCTCTGTCCATTTCCAACCATCTGTCCAGTTCTTCGTTCAGAAAACTGCCCATTTCTCGGTTTGCCACTTGGAAAGTACTTCACGTAATTTACTGTGTATTAAAAATATAAGCATACTGTATTTGAGTGCCACTGAACAACCCATGCTGGACACACCATCAGGGACTTTCAAATAGTGCCTTTCTGGGATTCAAAGGGTCTTTGCGGTTCAGTGACGTAGCAGCAGACATCAGGGTCTCATCTGCAACGACAGCTGTTGGTTCGTCAGAGCAGGATCTAGGGCATCTGTCAGGCTGCCCATTAGTGCTGGACTGCCCGTCCCTTCGAGTCTTTGGCTGGAGGGGGTGAGGAACTTTTGTCTGGCAGCAGCATGTCCTCACCTGCGCTTTCACAACAACAGCGGAGTGAGAAAAATAACTGAGGGACAGACCTGACACCTGCCTGCAGCGCGAGTGGTGGAACGTGTCTCATCAATAATCAATCTGATCTGTCAGGACGCCATTTTAGTTCCATCTGCACAGGGGGTGGGAGATGCGCCCGGATAACATGGCAGCGCTGCCTTCACCAGAGCTCCTCCTCCCTCTCTCTGCTAGATGATAAAGAGATGGTCACTCTTTCTGAAATGCAGTTGTGTACTAAAGGGTTTGTTTGGTTTTAGTATATATCTGCTTAGGTTAGATGTTTTCATCAGTGTTGGAATCTGTCTTACAATGTAGCTAATCAGAATTTCAATTAGCTTATTTATAGTTTGAAGTTTGGGGGAGATAAAAATTTATATTATGTACTGTATTTAACTATTTAATACAAAATATGCACACAATACGATAATTACATACTTGTGAGCACATTGTAAATATACTTCAAATGGTGGCATTTAGGGCTGCACGGTGGCGCAGTGGGTAGCACGTTCGCCTCACAGCAAGAAACTAACTTTACCTATATTTGCAGTAGTAATGTGGGGATTTTCCAGTACGTCAAGTAGTTACACATTAAATGCTTAGTATTGTAGGCATTTTATGTTGGTACTTAATAGTGGAGGCCACCTAGTTAATCAGTAATAGCATGGAATTTTATTGCAGTTTAAAATAACTAACCTTTAACTGACTATTGTAACGAATTTTGAAATGCAAATTATTATATATGTGATGCAAAGTTTAATTTTCAGTATAGTTGCTACAGTTGTTAGTGTCATGATTCTTCAAGAGATCATTGATTCTACAGAATTTGCTGATCAGGTGCTCAAAAAAAGTTATTATTATCCATGTAAACAATGGATTTAAATTTATCGTAATTTTGGGGATACCATACTATATTATTTTTAAACCCTCAGCTTTGAATAATTAGATCAATTGTTTGGTCAGGATTGTTTTTGTTATAAAGATGTCTACACTTTCACTTTTAATCAATTTTAGTAAAAAAAAAGAAAAATATATATACATGTTTCACAAACTGCTAACCAACTAGAAGCAAATCAAAGCTACATTACTGTATGTAGCAGTACAAAAAACATACTGCTCTCTGTTTTGGGCTACTTCTCTCTGTTTATGGATATGATGAGTCACACAGGTACCAGGCTTCTCTGCAGCCAGGACCAACGCGACCCAATCTAAAATAGTCCCAGTATAAACTCATTTAAAACTGATCATGGATGAAAATCCATGGATCCATGGATGAAAGATGGTTTGGAGATGGATTTGTAATTTGGTTCATTTTGGGGAAAAGTTACATTATATCATATAAGTATAATCAATTTATTTATTTAATTAGAACAGTTTCAAAGGAACCATAGAGGGAAAAACTGCTTTTACTTAGGCATAGCTGAATAATGGGAGTTTAGTAAATGAAAATGACATACAATACCATAAGTCTTAAACACCATTATTTCATCCTTCTCATGTAAATTTTATGGGTCTAAAATCCTGGTGAAAAACAAAACACCCACTCATTAATATGCATGTCTAGAGCAGTGTTTGATTGGCCACAACAATTCCTAGTGAGATTATAATAATTAAAAAAATTTATTTCCTAAATTTAACACAGCTTATTGCATTTCCTATGTATGTGGCTCTCTTATTTTGAAAACAGGACAGGCATTAACTCTGGGGTAAGTCAATGGAACAGCATTGTATCTGTTTTAACACAAAATTTGGAAAAGACAGGTTATACGTTTATTCAACTCCACCCCGAAGAGGCTTTTGTTTTGTCAGTTTAACGTGTATATAGTGAAATTTTCCATGTACGTTTATATTGAGAGCTTATTAATATTCACAGGCCTTCCAAATAAGGTAAAAACATAGCCTTTTATTGTAGGGGTTCTAGAAAAAGCTTTTCTGGCGATTTATTTTGCACTTATCTAAGCCACATAGTTTCTATGTAGATATCAGAGAATTATTTTTTAAATAATGTAAAAATGCATTCTATGACACCTTTTATCTGGCACAAAAATAATACAGTGGCATCAGACGCAGCCTCATTTCAAGAGAACTCTGTGATCTCATAACTTGACAGTGAATCTAACAGATTTAAATGTTCTGGAAGTTCAGATGGGCCTGGTTGCCATTTTGCGTAAGTCTGCCAGAGCTGATCGATATGTCTTCAATAATGCAGGATATTTGCTTTTATTTGAAAAAGATGGTTAGAAAGCCCATAGTGACACTCTTGTAGTCCCATTCAGCTACGTCATTTTCAGTTTCCGTCACCATGTGCTTTGTGACAAGAAATTAAACTCACACACCACTCTCAGTCTCCTGTGGTGCTATAAGCACTTTTGTGTCCATGTGCTTGACTCATCCTGCTGAACTTTTATGACATGTTTTTTTTCTCCGCATTTCTAGACAAAATAAAACCAATAGACGAGGCGGTCAAAGTTAGAAACAGCTTTGTTTGGCATGGAGTTCATCTGTTTTCAGTATAGATTTTGGAAATGCCTTTCGGAGTTTACCACAAAATGTTTGATATGGGGCATCCTGTCATGGTTTGTGATTCAGAATGCCTCTACAGAGAAATAAAATCAGCTTTCATTGATTGTCATGTTTGTTTCCAATTGCAGCATCCAGGAATACTGATTTAATGTAATCAGCTCTTACGAAGCGTCACATAAGTATTCCCCCAGACCTGCCAACAATTCTGTACAAAGTTGATATGAGAAATTTTAGAGCGTCAAGTCAAGTGCGATGAAATAAAATCATTTAGCGTATCGCTTCTTCTCCGTTCACCAAACATACATATATCCAGCTTGATTAGCAACCTGCCTCCCATTTGCATGTATTGAGTATGTCAGCTAAATTAGCCTCTCCTCTCATCCATTCAGCACACAGACCTAGTTAACATGCAAAAAACCTTATACAACATTGCTGCAGCCTCAGGACTAGATTTCAGATTTGGACAATTCAAGCGTATATCGCCTTCAAGCCAGATTGAAAAAACTACAGTTCAGCACTTCAAGAGATTTTAAAGTGTGGTTCAGGCTGTTATGGGAAACTCTGTAGAAACTTAGTTTTTCACTTAGTGTTGTTTTTGAAGGAAAGTTGCTGGACTCATTGAGAATGCTTTGTGCAAGACCCAAATGTTAGTAAAATCTTGGTTGTTTGCTGTAGGTAACTCTTTCTCTGCTGTGTCTGCATCCTCATTGGCTCTGCAGACAGTGGCCTTTTTTACATATTCTCTCATTTTGGGAGGGATCTCAGGCGTTCAGTCAGTCGATTTCCTGCTTGAGGATTCTCATTAGCCCCATGGTAATTGTCTCCTGCATAATGGACATATGGAAATTACAATGCCGTTCATCATTAGTGCCTTAATTGCGAGCCACCTTCAACTCTCTTCCTCTGTAAATAAGAGAGAATTCAACTGAAATTTTGTAGAAATTAAACTTTAAATACTTCTCATGAAATCAGTAAGCATGTATCCGTTTTTGCTTCTGCTAATGTTAATTTTGTAATAAGTTGTAGATTTTATTTCTATTTTTAATTACTATTTTTATTTTGTTCCAGTATGATTTTAGTTTTATTTCCTTTTTGCGTGGAAATGAGTTAACACTGCCAATTATATGTATTTTTTTTATCAAACATTAAGTCATACTTAATCAAAATAATCCCCAGCTGGACAACTTCTCTATATTAGCTTCCCCATATCTGCTTTAACTGTAATCTCTCAAACGTGTTCACCAAAAAAAAAATAAAAAAAAATAAAAGCGCTGCTAGTAAAGCTGAATATACTGTACAATTGTGCTTGAAGAAAGTACACTTTTTACATTATATTCACTTTCAGTGTGACTGAAAAATACTGGCTCTATGTACCTGTTTGTTTTTTCCTGCAGACCAATGGAGGTTCTGGTCAGTTTGAACAGTTTACTTTCAGCATTTTATTTTTTTATACATTTTTGTTTTGTCTCAGTATGAGTTTTAGTTTTCTTTCCTTTTTGCTTGGAAATGTTTTAACCCAACCAATTATGACACTGATAATTACTGTAAAATAACTCCCTAATCAGCCTGTTTGTTCCTTTCCTACAGACAAATGGAGGTTCTGATCAGTTTGAACAATGGAACATCATATATCACCAGTGCTTTCATCATCACTGCCTCTTCATGTGTAAGTCAAACAGGAAATCAACTGGAAAACCAGCCTTAAATATATCTACAGCTACTATACTTCAGATTCAAATGTAAAAAAAAAAAAAAAGAATACAAATAACTGTGGATTTGATTTACATAGAGTATGTTCTTTATTTTCTGTTTTCATAACATTTTATGCTATTTTTTTTTTTTTTTGTAAGTGGACATTTACTGTATGCTCCTTCTCTTATTAGTCGGATGGCACAGTGGTGGCCATTGTGTTCTTGGTGCTCTTTCTCCTGTTGGCTTTGGCTCTGATGTGGTGGTTCTGGCCTCTATGCTGCACTGTTGTAAGTTTTACATGTCTTCAGTATTTTCATGTGAAAGAATTTGTCCATTTTCACCCACAGAATCTGCATTTATATTAACTTTAAAAAGATAATAATTCACCGATTTTAGATTTACCTATATTGCATTTTCTTTTAATTGTCTTGTGGTTTACAAAATCCATTTGCAGTAGAGAAATAGCCTATATTGTTTGTGACTGAATTTAGTTTTCTTATGATGTTAAACTTAGGTTGTGTTTATATTTAGGTAGCTATAAGAGATTGCGGTTGAACTTTGAACTTGTGAATTTTAAGGCAGCACAATACACAGCAACAGACCTGACCACATCCTGACTATTCATCTGATACGTGCAACCAGAACAGCTGGCAAAAATATTGAAGCATTTCATAAGTGCAAAAAAAAAAACTCTTTTCCTGTTGGTTCTTTTTTTTACTCACTTTTGGCTACAAAAAAAAGCAAAAAGTTCTCGTTACTATACTTCAAGAAAAAAGCAGCACATTTCAGGCTTTCTTATGCACTTTTATATACAGATGGTGCACTTACAGAATATCTAGAATTGGTGAAGCTGGCGAGTATCACTATAACAATCAGTGCCACTGCACCAGCAAATGATATGCACCACCTCTCTTTGAAAACCTGGTGGGAGTCATTCCAGGATGAGATGGAAGCATATTTTGGAAAACCAACAAAGGCATTAAAATGTAAACCCCCCGCAGCATGTCTGGACTCGGCCCTGTTTGTCTTGGTGGAGGAGCTGCTGTTCCTCTCCATCAGGGACCCCGGCACAAGAGAAGGGCCATGTGTGCTTTGTTAATATTTAAACTCAGCCTTGCCAGTTTTCAGCAATCAGAGAAATACAGAAGCACCTCATCCCTGCCGAAACACACACATTAGTATCCAGCTACACAATTTTTTTTGCATTTGTTGTAATTTTACCTCACATACATAAATTAAGCTATGCAAAAAAATTAAGAGATTTTAATTCTGTAAACTATTGTTGACATTTCTTCCAAATTTTATTTATTTGTCATTTTGAGCAAACAGTACATTTTTAGACAGAACATTTTTACAGCATATTTATTATTATGGCCATTTGTCTTTTGTTTGTTTGTTTGTTTGTTTTGTTTTTGTATACAAAATTCTCTAAATGACTTTTTTTGTATTTGAGGATTTGCTAGATTTTGTGATAATAAAGGATAACTCAGCTATGCTTATATAAAATTAATAATTTGTTTAATGATTTCCTATTAAAGGTAGTTTTTTTTATATACCGTAAAAGCGGAATTATCTTTTGATAAAGACATCTGTTTATTTATGTTTTGATAGCACACTTTGGCCATTAATTTGTTGTTGTACTGCAAACAGGTTAATTTTATGTTAATGGAAATGCACCGTTTTAATTTGCAAATATGCTACCTGCTACTTGTCCATGATCATGTTAAGCCTGGGAAACAGCTTGCCACAACAGTGTGTTCAAAGGGGTGAAATGAACAGATTATAAACTCCAATTGGACAATTATCCCGAAAGCCATATGGGGATGTTACACCGCTGGACTGTGATTGGTCGATTCCACAGCTGTGCCACTAGTCCTCAGCCCCTCATGCGAGTGTCAGATGGCTAAGTACACTGATGTTTTGGATTTAATTATCAGCTCTTCATCGTCCGAACCACATTGAAAGGGTTGTCCCAACTTCACATCTGTCCGTCAGGTAGTTTGAAAACCTAACAGCCCAGCATGTCATTTGTGTAATGCCTTATTTATCCCACAATATGTCTGGCAAATATAAATCTAATCTTTAATTACTCAATAAAAAAAGCTAATCCTTTAGCACAAGGTTCTGTCCAAAGTTATGTTAATCATCGCACGCGGGGGCCCCACAAACAGATAGGACTGGATTTTCCAACAGTCGTTTATGAGTCAAAGAGCAATTAATTAACTCTAATTGATCATTTTCCATCACTATAATGGCAACAATGGCGAAATGGTATCAGTGCTCTTTAATGTGAATGAAACAGCTGTTCTACCCATGATATGTGATGATTAAAAGGCATTTTTTCCTGAAAACTAATTTAGTAAATGCTTAACCTGCAGTGGCAGTGTATCCATCTTTCATGTTTAATGAGACAAGGCTTGCTTCCATTTTGGAAAGCCTCCGCAGTGGAAGGGGTTACATTTGACAGGTGAAACATGGTCACATCCAAGGCATTTTATCTAGATTGCTGGAACCTATTCTGAGAGTTATAGACACTCGAGCTTGCTGAGCTTTTCAAATTACATATGTAGTCATTATATTGCAGTAGTTTGCTCTTTTAACCTCCGTGATAGGCCATGATAAGTGAATGGGACTGGTATATGACGTTTTATTCAGACGACATCACATAGGTTTAGCTGCTCGGTCATTTCTCAAGAGTGATTGAGATGTGTCAGGTCAGTTGATAAGCAGTTTGCTGAGGACACTTCCAGTAAGAAAGACATCTTGTCTGTGAGAGAAATCACCTGCTGAACCCAGTGCAGTGTTTCTCATGATGGATAAGCAGTCAGAGAGAGCGCTGCTATCCTGTTAATGCTCCTCTCCTTTGCACTGGGGATCGGCCTGGAGTGAAGCCCAAGTATCCCTTCTGCATTTCATTGCAGCTAATTAATTCCTCAGGACTTTATGATTGGGGGATTCCAGGGGAGCATTGAACCTCGTCCAATTAATTAAGAGATAAACGGACCACCGTGCTCACCCCCAAAGACTTCCCTGTCAACAAGTTGATTTTTGGTCTTTCTTTATTTTGCACTTGGGGCCTACAGCGTTGGTTTACAAGCAGAACCCTGTAATCAGTTGCCGTGGTTCCAGGCTCCAGTTGTTTAATTGTGTGTCAAGTCCTTAGAAAGCAATAACTAACTTTGTTTAATTTAGATTTTTTTTTCTCTCTTCTCAGGTTATTAAAGACCCACCTCCTCAAAGACCTCCTCCACCTCCACCTGTAAGAATGCTTTAATCTGTAAAATATGCTGGGTTGTTGTAACTAAGCCTTTGGTCAAATATTGACAAACCCAACCATTGGGTTAAAAAGTGTCATTTAAATTTAACTAAAAACAATTAAAAATTAAACCAATGTTGATTTTTTTTTATCAATATTTGACAAAATGTTGGGTTATGTTTCAAATAAATGCTATTCATCACAGAATCCTGAAAGAATTGAATTGGAATCCACAAAAATATTAAGCCTCACATGGGTTTTCAACATTGATAATAATAATAAGTAATATTGTTGAATTAATTATTGAACATTTTTAAATATATGTAAATAGATTTTTTTTATTAAAGTAATATCTTTCAATATTACTAATATACTGATAAGCATAAAAGACATCCATCAAAACATCAAAATCTTACCGATCTCACATTCTTAAACAGTGGTGTACATACAAATTACAGGAAATTATTATTATAAATTATTAGAATTTAATGGTTAATTTAGATAAATATTATGTCTGTATTTATTTCTTTAGAAGCTAGAGCCAGACCCGGAACCCAAGAATAAGTGGCCAACTGTGGATGCATCTTACTATGGGGGAAGAGGAGCTGGTGGAATCAAACGCATGGAGGTGAACACAGAGACATTACATTTTAATGACGCCTATAATGATGTGCAGCCCCCTGATGACAGCAAAGGTTTTGATGTCATCACAGCTGTCTTTGAGCATTTAACAGTTGTCTACCACCACCGCTCTCTCTCTGTCTTTCTGTCTCTCTCTCTGGGGAGTGTTCATGACCTGCCTGACTTTATTAACACCTCGTGTGTTTATTAAGTCACGTATTGATTCGTCAGCGTACTTTTTGACAGTTTTCCTAATTCTGAAGCTAAAATTATGCAATTGTATATAATTGTACTTTTTATATAACAGTTCGTTCTGAGTGGTAATTGGTGCAGAGTTCAAGTGGGTTTGGCTGGATTTTGGAGCAAGTGGGCTGTTGGAAAGTTGGACCATCCTTTTTTCTTTGGCTTTCTCTCAATGGTGATCGTGAGGTGAGAGGGAAACAAAAATGGAAAATGTGGAGTGGACATGCAGCCGAGTGATTTGAGTGAGGTCACATGTAGGAATACACAGTATATTTATACTGTATTTATTACCAACTGACTCTTTTTCCTCTTTTATTTTCCCATTTTTCACATATACAGTATATACCAATATTGCATATTTAGATTACTTTTTTATTTGTCTTCATCTAGGACTTAATGCCAATGTTTTATAATAAGAGCAATTTAATAACACTTTTAAATTTAATCTTAATAACGCATAATAAGGAATATTTTTAAATGTATTAACTTTCACACTGTATATTATTACAAATGAGTGACTTTAGTTTTTAGTATTTTATTTTTTGTTTCGACAAAATAGTAAGGTGGTTTATTATAAGTTGTTTGTTGGTCAGTGGGTAAGGATGCAACAGAACCGCAGACTCACAAATCGGATGGTATTATGGTTCTTTGAGTCATGGATTGGATTATTTTTCAGGTCAACATAATCCTAAACAATTTGTGAAACTCTTATATATAGCCAATTAGAAAAACAGAATAATGCAATTAGCAATAATAAATGGAGCTGAACAAAGTTATAAATTAATAGATTTTAAATTTGTCAAGTATATTCAAGTAGGGCCTAAAACGTTTTAAAGCAACAAAAGTTACTCAGTGCTAAGTTATCTTTTTTTATTCTGCTGAGGGGTAGATATTCCTGACCACTGCAGTCCAGACCTAAAAAAAATCAGACAGAAGATTAATGAAATGAGCTTGAAAATAAAAGTGTATTCTTCTCGTTTGATCCACATAAAAGCATTGGCTCTTCTTGTCACACAGACAAAAGTCTTTGTGTCTGTGATGTCAAACTCAGCAGACCTCAAAGTTTCTGATAGGAATCTCCTTAAATGTAGCGCAGCTCCTGACTGATGCTTTTGACGTGACAGGGCCCTGCCAGTTGAGCTTGCATGATGTCCTGCTGTCTTAAGTCATGTTGACGCTGAAGGATTGAGAACTGCTGTGACGAGATGAATTCATCTTGCTGACTTCCAGTCTGTCATTCAACTTTGTTCAGCTGAAATGTGCTACTTGGCACCGCATCCATCTTAAAGCTGGATGTTTATTGAGCACTCAGCCGCTCATCCTCCATACTCCCAAATAAAGGAGACATCGTTGAAGTTCCTTCTGATATCTTGGAAAACCGTTTTCACTACGTTTTCCCATGAGCGTGAAAGCAAACGAGAAGCTTAGCATTTACCGAGACACAACTTTCTTTAATGTGTCGAAAGCTTTCATTCATCCAGACAACCTATCTCCATTTCTGAAGCCTTCCATGGACCTGGGGAGGAGGTTTACCTGCCTGCTAACTCTTTATTTAGAACACATGCTGACATACATAGAGGGAAACGTGGGATGCAAAGAATGTTTTATTAATTGACAGTTTGGGGTTTCCAGGGACGCTTCAGAAAAGCTGTTCTATATTGATGTGCCTTAACTTACAGCTTAATGAGCGCAGTTTTAATTAAGCCTTTTTCAATAAGAGTCGGGCATGACTATTCAAGTACTAAGGAATACTTGGATGCAACAGCAATTATCATTAAAAAATAAAAAATAAAGACCATGTTAGAACTTAATTTTACTGTTTTGATGTTCTGTACTTTGCACTTTTTATTGTAATTACATTAAATGGGAAATAATTCAACGTAGTTTGCCCAATGTTTCTCAGTCCCTGTCCTCGCACCCCACAGCTCTGCATATTCCGTGTGTCTCTCTTTTTTAAAATACCTGATTTAGATTACCAGCTCTTTAGAAGAGTTTTACATATACATATATACGCCCTTCAAACTGAAATCATGGCAGAATATCCTGTGCAGTCCACTTTGCAGGTCCACTTACGGTCCACTTCTGAAGTGAAAAGAGAAATGTGAAATTGCACAGCGTTGGGGCAAGGATTAAGAAACAGGTTAACCTACTGTAACCTGAGTAATAAATATAACTTTAATCTTTGTTACTATAGATATTGCCAATTTCTTTCTCCCAACATGCATATCAGGTATACAGATAGCATAGTGTACTTATAATAATAGTTTATTTGAAATATAAATACAATATATTTAAATAATAATTTCATTTCATTTCAATGTTCAAAGGTCCGTTGGGGAGAGAAAGGGTCTACAGAGGAAGGTGCACGACTAGAGAAGGCTAAGAATGCAGTGGTGTCAATACAAGAGGAGGCAGAAGAACCCATGGTCAAAAAGCCAAGAGCACCTGCGCAAACATGCCATCAATCTGAATCCAAGTGGTATACACCAATCATGGTGAGTCATTTTCTGTTGTTATCGAGGTCAACAATTTATATCTTTTGTCCCCTTTCCTCATTTTGAGTTTTGTTCTTCATGTACAGTAAGTGCCACTCTGTGTGGTCTGATGCCTTTGTTTAGATGAGTAAAATGAAAACCAAAGCCACATCTTGATATTTCTTTCATTATAGGGCCGTCTTGATGCACTGTGGGCTCTTCTGCGGCGGCAATATGACCGAGTTTCAGTTATGCGACCAACTTCTACAGATAAGGTAAGCCACTATCGGTTTACCTCAGTGCACATTAAAAAAACAGTCTGGTTTACATACAGAACTGCCATACATACATAGAGCAATCCTTTGGTGTAAATGAGCCATAATATTTCAGTTTTGAGGCTATTTATTGTGTGTGTGTGAAGTGAAGTGAAGTGAAGTGAAGTGAAGTGAAGTGTAGTGTGGCCAAGTATGGTGTCCCATACTTGGAATTTGTGCTCTGCATTTAACCCATCCAAGACACACAGTTAGTGAACACACACATACCGTGAACACACACCCGGAGCAGTGGGCAGCCATGCTGCGGCGCCCGGGGAGCAGTTGGGGGGAACGGTGCCTTGCTCAAGGGACTCACCTCAGTCGTGGTATTGAGGGTGGTGGAGAGTGCTGGTCATTCACTCCCCCCACCCCCAATTCCCGCTGGTACCGAGTATCGAACCAGCAACCTTCGGATCACGAGTCCAACACTCTAACCACCAGGCCACGACTGCCCCTGTGGGTCCTTGTTTAATGCTGAGTGGACTAAAACCCCGACAACTAAATACTAAATAATATATTATTTGATAGATTAGATATAATGAATGTTTGGTCATTATAAAAACAAAAGAAGTCAAAATGTAATGGAACAGAATGGAAATTCCCCACAGAAACCTAACATGCGTCTGTGAATGCGCATTAAAAGTGTTTCATAAACCTCAGACCCTGCCACTGCAAATATAACAGGATGTGACTGTCATGAGCTTGTATTGCAGACACTTCCTTTTTTGTAATCTTTGTAATGCAATAATATGTGTGTACAAACAACTTTTAAGGGCCTTAAACGTAAGAACATACGTTTTATAAAAGACTTCTGAATTAATTTTATTACAAATACGGTAAAAGAGCAATATTTCGAAATAGGAAATTTTTAAATAATACATTTAAAAAACAATAAACATAAACAACGTTCCAAAGAACCACATTTATTTAAAATAGAAGTCTTTTACAACATTAGATCTGTATTTACTGTCACTTTTAATCAAATTCATGCATTAATAACCCCCAAAAATGTTTATAGAACATATTCAAATGCTTCACCCTCTTCAGAGACAAAATTAGTGCTGAAGTAAACAGGCTTCAAAAGTCTATGCACCCTAAGAATCAACTTTATATTTTTTTCAAAGTAGAGCACAGTTTGAAGCATTTGTTTGGGTCTGTTTCATCTTGAAGAAGTCATCACTGCATCCACGGCGCAGGTGATCCCATTAGCTGAAATATCCCAGTCACGCTTGAGCCACTTGTTTTGTTTTACTTTCTTCAAACAAACTGTTAAAACCTTTGTAACTCTCAATACATCTGAGAAGAGGGTCTGGAGCCTCCAAGCGGGACCCTGGCACACTTCAGTCAGGCCACAGCTCGACTGTGCAGACTGTCAAGCCCTTGATCAAGTGCACTGGGTGCAGGCATGAGCTATCAAAGCCTGAGGAGTCCCTCTCCAGAGCCAAGGTGGGCTTCGTGCACTTGGCTAGAGAGGGGAGGGGGGCTTTGATGCCCGACAGGAACCCTCTGGGGTCATGAATTTTTCAGCGCTGGATCCGTGGGGTTACGAGGACTCGTACAGGTGTAAGGAAGCAGGTTGTCGCAGACATCTGTTCAGCTTGGAGACCACTCCCGGACCCTCCCCCCACCCCGCCCACAGACAGACTGCTGGATTGTCAGCAGATGTAGTTTTTTCAAGACAGCCTGAACACTTTCTGCTCTCCCATTTACCGCCTGAGGGGCTCCAACACCAAAGGTAGAGCGGAGGGTGGACACAGCTGCACTGCCGAACTTGCCTGAGGCACAAATAAAGAGATCTAATGTGGTTTGACTGTGTTGTTAGGGAGACCGGGGAGCTAGAGAGGCACTTCAGAGCCAGCTTAGCGCTGCAACATCTGCCGTCAAGTTTCCGGAAAGAGCGGCAGGGGACAGCAGGTAGAGAAGGTGGCAGCACGTCAAGGGCTGGCCTGTTACTGGCGGGGGCTCTTTTGAACGCAGGCACACGCGACCGCCTCTGTGTTTCTCTCTCTCTCTCTCTCTCTCTCTCTCTTGCTCCTGCCTCTAACTAACAGTCTCAGCAGGGCTCTGTATTGTTTTACAAAGCAGCAGTCTGCAACACACTAATAAGCACCTTTATAAATGATACATTAACATACATTAACCCCAGAGAGCCACCACACAAAGGGAAAATCCAGACAGGACCTGCAGAAAAGGCTTTTGTTTCTTCTGCTGCTGTTGGTCTTAAAGAGAAAGTCCACCCCTCCCCAAAAAAGACAGTTCTGTCATCATTTACTCTCATTCAAATGTACAGGGAAGATAAGAGTTCTTTAATGTTTTTGAAAGCTGTCTTCTTAGGCTTGTTTTATTTATTCATTCATTCAAATAAAACAGTAATAATAGTGACAAACTGAAATAGCATCACAGTAAAAATGTTCTTGTTGACTTAAAATCTCATTTATCCCTGTTATAGCTAAATGTTGAGCATCAATCTTCAGTGCCATATAATCTTTCAAAAATCATTCTGATATACTGATTTGGTGTTCAAGAAACCTTTTTTTTATTGCTGCTTAAAATGTTTGGAAAATGCTTTTCAGGATTATTTGACAATTAAAAAAGTAAAAAGAACAGCATTTATTTGCAATACAAATCTTTAGATCATTTGACAGTGTAATGTGTTTTTTGTAAATTAATTTACTTTTTTTTTTTTTTTTTTTTTTACATATTATTGACTTCTATTATTCAATCTTTTGAACCATAGCGTCTTCAATTCTGTATTTATTCCTTTAGTCTGTGAAACATAAAAGATAAGATAATTAAAAATGAATCTCCATTCAACAAAAATCAGTTGGGACTTCATTGACTTGTATTTTAATGACAGGTTAAAATATCATCTTGTGTGTTTCACAGAAGAAAGAATCTCACACAGGTTTGGAACGACAAGAGGGCGAGTAAACGATGACAGAATTCTTCTTTTTATTGCTTCGGTTTCCTCACCGGAGGCTTCTGGGGGTGGCATGGGAGTAATGATGATAACTGATGGTGATTGTGCATAGGGTGGTTTTGCAATATTCATTTTCAAGACGTCGTTCAGCAGGACATTTCTTTTGAATCTTTTTTCAAACAAAAATCAATCCTCATTTTTCTCTCTGGTTCCAACTCCCACACTCACTTACTCAGGCTCAGTCGACACCGTCAGATGTTTTGAAGCCAAGCGAGGCACAATGTGTAACACAGCCACAGCGCGCACACACGCACGCACACACACACACGCACACACATGCGCACACATACACACACACACACACAGATTTGCAGATTTGCCACCAATAGCTCCCCACACCCCCAGAAAGCATTGTTCAAGACGTATAATGTCACTTTAGCGCAGCCTTTGCATACATTAAACCCTATTAAAATCAGCCTCTGTATAACACATAGCTTATTAGCCCATGCCGACTGCTCGCCTCCTTAAGGCAGTGCTGTAATGAGGTGGAGTGTATTTTTAAATGGTGTAAATTCCGACCTCAGACAAAGAAAACATGCCAGTTCGCAGACCCGCGGCCTAGCGCTCGTGGCGGAAGTTGCAAATAAAAAAAATAAATAAAAATGCACTGTAGCGGCCCAGTGTGACAGCATCTTAATTTAACAGTCATCGGTCACATAAACAGAGCGGTGGGAGCATTTTAATTAAGAGACTGCGAGCGGGCGGCACGGCGGGGCCAGCTCTTCAAGAATGCCATTAGAGGAGGCAGGAGAGAGGAAGAGAGGGAGGCGACGCTGGCATGGAGAAATAGCGACGGGGTGGAGGACGAAGGAGAGAGTGAGAACGAGGGAAAGATTAAGGCTGGAGGCTGGCGGGCCACGTCCCTCAGGTCGCAGGCACACATGGCCAGGCTTAGTCGCAATAGTGTTTAAGAGCCCAGTTTCATGACTGGATTAGGGCGCAGAGCGGCAGACCGCGAACTGTTTGTGTTTTACCCCGGGAGCCAAGAAAGCGAACAGTGTCCTAATAAACTAGCAAGGCCAGTATGAAGTAGGTCTGGCTGCTGTAGTGAGGGACAACTGCCTAATGAGCAGAACTGAGCTACACCGAACAGATCAGCAATCAACAACCCTCTGAAATGTGGTTTGCTTGGCACTAGGTTGAAGCACAATCATTTAGATATGCAGTTTACGTGTTGCCTTTCAAATAATTTTTTCCTGAAATAAGTTTTTTGTAGGCTGATTTTATGCAGTATCTGTGTTGACTTCTCCTTTTGTCTGCAGCTTATAAATGATTTCATAGACAAATATTAGGCTATTTTGTAGGTAGATTTCCCTTTGGCCTTTAGTGATCAAATACCACTGTAAAACTGATATTTTCAAATTTGTTAACCAGTAATCTAAAACGTTTTGTGGCTTTTAAAAATAAGAAATAGCTGCATATAATTTCAGGTTTTTAAAGTTTGTTCTTATTTTTTCGACTTCTCATTGTAAGTATGCATCAAATTAGAACATTTATACAGGATTATCCTGAAAACAAGAAATACAACGAAGGGGAAAAAAATTATATGTTATTAAAAAACTAAATTAATAGCACACTTAATTTAATTGTGCGTAATCTAAACAAATGTCTTGAGAGATTTTTATGTTCTTCAAATGAAAACAAACTGAAAATAAAAAAAATTTGTGTGTAGTGATTGCACTAATGAAACTTTTTCAATTATTTGGTTTATTTGTTATTTATTCATTTATTTTATTCATAGCATTCATTTTATTCAACCAGTTGTGTGGTTTAATTACATTGTAAATAATCACCTCTGATGATGTGTGCAAAAACAACACTTCAGATTTATAGCAAAACATTTTTTGGTTGCATTTAAATTACTTAATGTTTTGCACACGCACAAAAACCCTTTTGTGATGTGTCCCATTGATATGCAGATTTCATATAATCAATGTGCTGATTAAACAAGAACGCAAATTGTGCGTTCACATCTCAAGAAAAATGACAGGAGATAAGAGCGCTTAATAGTATTTAATGATTTAATCTCTCTCTGATTGTGTTATCACAGAATGTAATGTGACAAATACAGCACAAATACAGTTTTATTTTTTTTATTTTTTTGCCTCGAGGAAAAAAACCCCACTTTCTGTTCTGCAAACAAATACAAGCGCTGGTCTCCGTGTACAAATAAAACCTGGCAAATGTTATTAAGTTGAAACATACCCTAGATCAGAGGGCACAAGATTTCTAATTAATGGGGTAATTGGAATTAAATCAGAGCGTCACAAATAATAAAACAGAAGAAAGCACTTGTTTATGGAAGCCGAGAGCTGACCGCGTAACAAAACATTAACATATTTATAGAAGTATGAGTCTTTCACCATCTGCTGTACGTAAATCTGCACAACTTCATAATTTTCCTTGAGTAGAGGATTGTTTGTAGCCATTACGGCACCATTGTGTTTGTTATGACAATCGGTGCGCATCCTTTAAACATGCTTGTGTCTTTTTTTCTGGTCCTCATTAGTGCTATCAGCAGACTGGCCTGTTACCATTAACAAGCATTAAGTAGAAGGCTGACAGTTCAGTTAAAGCGCACCGGCCCCAGAGGAGAAATGACAGCTTTAACAATGACTGGCTAGCCGATTTCACGAAATGGCCCCTTGCTCTTTGAACCAGCTTTTTTTTTTTGGGAATATGGGAAATGCAGAAAGTAGGGCAGATGTCCATGTGGCTGGTTGTAAATTCGACAATGTCTGCCGTGTTAATCTATGAGCCTCCTCAAACAGCCAGACCTCCTGGTAACAGGATTAGATCGGGGACCCCAGTGAGCTGGTTTGGAGGGTGACATTGGGAACTAGGAAGTGGTGGGGGGGATGACAGAGCCCTTGGGTTTGTGTAGTTTACACACTAGATGGGCTTGGAGAGGAACTAACATGTCCACAAATGTAGATAAATAGCGTTTACCTTATTTGATGGCACTCAGGTCATTGTCTCCAGTACATTAAGCACTATTAAATTGCCATTAATGTCATCTTATGATTCTCAACTGTGAATTTCCATTTATTTAAAAAAAAAAAAAGTTTTTATTATGAAAAAAAAGGACATAGAAAATTAATGAATTGTGTTTTACAGTGACATATATTTTTAGTGTTTTTGTTATGATTGTGCATCATGCTTTTAATTCCATTTCATAAGCTTTCAACATGGCTTTGTTTGACTTAAAACTTTCTTTCTGGATTGAAGGCTTGATCCGAACAAAATGCAATCCATTAACAATCATATTTTTTCTCTCCTCTTTGTTTGCATTGTGTTCCTTTTTTCCATATTGAGGTCAAACGTTTTAGCCTACAGAGTTTTGTTTTCTGTTAGTGATGTATGTGACAGAGGCATGTGCTCACAAATTCTTCTTCTGTATCGGAGCACATTCTGCTGATTAGCTGGGTGGGCTGGTACCTGCCCCCTTTAGCAGACTGTTTAACACAGGCGTAAGCTTCTGTGTACTTCCCACTAACCCCCTGATTCAATACGAGCTGAAGTCCTGCCGTGTTTATGTGTGTGCGTTCTTTTTCCCTTGGCCAGACTGGCTACAAATGTGCTCGCGTCAACGTGCGGGCCATTTCTTCACCGTCTATTAAAATCAAAACCCCGTTGCAGTGAGAGCTGGAATCTTGGCTTTAATTAAACAGCATTACTGTTAGTGTCAGAGATTCCCTGGGCTGCTTTGTCGCATTGATTTTTCTCCTTAAGCGTGACAGACCTATGGAAAAATCATACAGGGAATCAGTAATGTATTGTAATTTACTCCTTCCCTCGTCTGATCAATTTGAATATTTAAAGTGATGAACACAGTACATGACTATTGTTCTGAGATTTGTTTATTGGTTTGTTCGTTTAAAATATGTAAATATGCACATTTTGCAACAGCGGTCATATTAAAATACAGTATGAAAAAGGGGAGTAATTGAAAGTGTTAGTTTTCAACTTTTAATTCATTTAATTTTTTCATTTAATAAATCCAATTATTAAAATTAAAAGTAGACACATGTAAAATACTTAAATTAAATGGTGAAATAAAAATGTAATATTTTCAATTTGTGGGCATAATATTAGTACCAATCTGAACTTTTATGCCTTTAGAAAATAAAAAGTTTAATTGGCTCACACTAAAGCTGTAAACTTTCATAATACACAATGTATCATTTTAGTCTCTAGATGCATATTTTCAGCTCTCTGAATAACATGCATGGGACTTTTGCGGCTTGGTTATGCTAATTAGGTTTAATATGCAAATTTGGGAGGCCTCTTTATTATAAACCGGTGGCCCAAGTAATAATAAATGCAGTTTTAATCTTTATTAGATACTAATTAATTGTGGTCATAATAGCATGACTTTAATAGTGTTAAAAGCAAGAGTTTAATCGTGTTGTTTTTTTCCGCTCTCACCACCCATTCTCAGTGTTTGGCTGCGCATTGTGAAACAGCACCCCAGTATCTCCCCCTAGATCTCATATCACATCATATTATAGATAAGACTCACCGTCCCTCGATTTGGGCTGCAAGTCACTTTCTTACAGATCTGATGCAATGCAGCATGTAATTTTGAGCAGATGTATTTTTTAAGATGGCAAGTTTGGCATCCCTATATCACTTTGCGTTTGGAGTGTCTTTAACATTTCATCACTAGAGCCTGAATTGGCCATAAATAAATTACAACTCGTGGTTCATAATTGATTGGAAGAAAGGACACAGATGTGACAATTATCGTGCAGCTGTTGAAAAAATTGGTTTATTCATTTATGTATTTGTTCCGTCCTGTCAGTCAAACATTCTCTCAGAGGAGGAAAGCTAGTGCCCTAAAAAAAAACTAAATCAAAAAGTCCTGCTTTTGTACAGTGTCACTGCTGCTAGCACACTTGTTCTGCTAGCACACTTTATCAAAATTAAAAAGATGCTAATTGCAATCCATATGACATTTATCATTATAATAGATCATCATCGCAGTTTATAATCGAACGTAGTGCATTTTATGATGATGTCAACCTTAATGAGTTATAGGTCATTCTGTCCCATACATCATATCATATATCATCAGATCAAGTAGAAAGAAAGGACTCGGGTTTGTCGTCAGCAGAGAGATTTCAACATGAAGAGATCCGATCTGTGGGAAATGCCATTGTTTACTTTCCTTTGTTTTCATCACAATCATCTGGATATGTATCTGCGGGTCTCAAAACAAATGCATTTAAGTAGTTCTGAATCCCGATTTTTGTGTGCACAGATGCAGAACTGCTCTTCTGGTCTTAATAGTTTTAACCCATCAGATGGCCCAAAACCTTCCGAAGTGGCAGACGCATAAATTTCCTGCGCCGAGAACTTCCGAGTATTATACCCGTCTATCTGTCCAACACAAAAGCTTTGCACGGCGGAGATCTCAGTATGCTGCTCGTTTTGTTCTCATGCGAACATATCTGAATGCATTTCAAACTGTACTATAGAATTGGTGTAAAGAAGCAATTAGTAGCGACAGTAGAACTAATTAAGACATAAATGTGGTCAACAGGATGGTGAGGGAAGTGATGATGTAGCAAGCGACTGATGACATGTGACGATCTCTGGAGGCCTGATATGAAGATCTAATGAAAGGCAGGGGCTCAGGAGATGTGTGTGTGTGTGTGTGTTAGGGCTGCATGATATTGGAAAAATCTAACAGTGCGATATTTTGTTATTCTGTGATGTATATTGCTATATGAATACAATTTCACCACATGACTTGAATATCTCTATTTGAAAATAATTTATAATTTTAGATTGATTGGGGTGATTCTGTAGGGGAGTGCATCTGCATAAAATATGATAAACAATTTACAAGCCTAGACAAATTAAATAAAGAAAAAGAAAGAGATGGAATTAAATAAACAGTGTTTTATTGTTTTCCGTGGAGTCTAACAGTATTTGGGTATACAGTAATTGAATAATCAAATGTAAAATAATACTGCATAGTTTTTGTTTTATAAGTAATGAAATAAAATTAAATGTTATTAACAATAAAAAACACATGCAAGTGATAAATTATAATCCAGACTCGACATTGCAATTCTGCAATGTGACTATTGTGAATGATGACATTGCGATATTGATGCTGAGACAATTGTTGTGCAGCTCTAGTGTGTGTGTGTGTGTGCGTGTGTGTGTGTGTGTGTGTGTGTGTGTGTGTGTGTGTGTGTGTTTGGCCTCCACTGATTTTCATGATTAGGAGCAGAAGGGCTTGTGTTTTTTCTGGTTTTGAGCCCAGTGGAATCATGGGGTGCAATTTGTTTGGTATCACGGATGTGTTCACTTTAGCCTTCATGTGAGTAATAACTTCATCGCAACATTCTGACACTTTAAGGTTATTTGAGGACACAGAGGGATTTTCCCATGATTGTTTTTAACGCATGGTGCAATAGTCCTGACTCATATACAAGAAATCAGATTTTTGAGGTATCAAGTTTAATTTCATTGTTTTGCTGGATTTGGGAAATCTGTGTAGTGATCCACATCTGGGTTTTGTTTTTAGGTTAACATACAAAAGGAAATGCATATGTTGTTAAAATGTACCAATTGTAGGTATGTGTTCTGCTATGTTGGGATCTGTATTAAGTCTGACACACATTCATTCATTTTCTTTTCGGCTTAGTCCCTTTATTAATCTGGGGTCGTCGCAGCGGAATGAACCGGCAACTTATCGTGCACATGTTTTTACGCAGCGGATGCCCTTCCAGCTGCAACCCAACACTGAAAAAAAGAACACTTCATATTTTACATAATTTCATATCTCAAGGAAAAGCAATTTTTTTCCAATTCACAGGAATTCTGAACATACTGAAGAATTGTTATATATAATATATGAAATGTCAAATGTTAATCTAAAGTATAAAACATATAAAATGTCCACCATAAACCTGCAGACACCGTGAAAGTAACAATTTTAAGAAGCACAAAGCATTCAACTTGTGTTTTCACCTCTGTCCGTGGGATGTTGCAGTATCATTTTGGTTAGACTAACACCGTCTTGCCTTCGTGGGTTGTTTCTGTGAACTTTGCTCATATGGAGGTACATATGCACAGACTCATGACTTTTCATAAGTAAGGCCATCGGGTATGGGCTGATATGATCCTCTGTAACATAAGGATATGGAAGGTTTTGCTCTTTGTTATGGTTGCATATATTAGCACTAACTCTGCTTTTGTCGTTCGAGGCTTGGCTTGGGGGCACTGATTTTCCAGAACCAGAACATATGCAAATAAATAATATTTATTTGTAGCATACACAAAGTTGCTGTTTAGTGCTTACTGTCAGTTGTCAAATACATGCTGTTTAAGACCCTGAATGTGTTTGATTGTTAAAATTATGATCCTTTCTTACTTGTTGACATGAAATTATTCTCTCATTGAAATACTCATTGGAAACACCCTGGAGTGTTACTGGGGGTTGTTAAAATACTTTGAATGTATTATACTATACTATATTATATTATATTATATTATATTATATTATACTATATTATATATTATATTATATTATATTATATTATGGGCAGCACGGTGGCGCAATGAGTAGCACAATCGCCTCACAGTAAGAAGGTCGCTGGTTCGAGCCCAGGCTGGGTCAGCTGGCATTTCTGTGTGGAGTTTGCATGTTCTCCTCGTGTTGGCGTGGGTTTCCTCCGGGTGCTCCGGTTTCCCCCACAAGTCCAAAAACATGTGGTATAGGTGAATTGGGTAAGCTAAATTGTCCGTAGTGTATGAATGTGTGTGAGAATGAGTGTGTATGGGTGTTTCCCAGTGATGGGTTGCAGCTGGAAGGGCATTCGCTGCGTAAAACATATGCTGGATAAGTTGGCGGTTCATTCCACTGTGGCGACCCCTGATTAATAAAGGGACTAAGCCGAAAAGAAAATGAATGAATGAATATTATATTATATTATATTACAAATATGAACATTACAATCAACCATATATCAAGAAATGAAGTAAAGCTGGAAGCTGAAAGGGAAACGGCAGTGCAAATAGCTTTTTTGGGGTGTATTTGCACTGCTTCCTGATTTGCATAATACACAGAAACAGCCACAAAGACGCTGTGTGCAAATTAATGCTGTATGCTGCTTAGTGAACTTACCTTCTTTTCTTTCTTTCTTTATTACATTTCTTAACATCAAACTGTTTCATTTTGCTTTGTTTTGCTATAAGAAATGGATTGACTTGTGCCAGGTCTGTTTGGCATTTTATTTCATTTACTTTTCTTTTTTTTGTCTTTTTGACCTTCAAGGAAATTGAAATTCTTTCTACTAATGTTTTCATCTCTCTGAAGAGACAGAAAGTTAATGAGTGTTTGGGCAGTAAAACCGAAGAGCTGGTATTCATCACACAGGCTATCTATGCTAGCAGGGCAGGGTAACCGCGGTGTCCGGTTAGCGTGGTGGCAGCGGTGCGGGTCAGCCCACCTGGGAGGGAGACAGCTGTCTCTTCGCTATCCAGCGCATGTCAGGCCTAATGACTCGCAGCTGACACCTTAACCCAGCCACACTGCAAAGCAGCGCATTAGAATAATTACTCCCTGTCATCCTCCATTTAATAGCCAGGCCCACCCCCCTCCAAATATACCACACTCTTCCACGGGGCCTGTCCTTTACTAACACTCTAACACGGCCTTAAACGCTGTCACTGTTTGGACCGTCAAATCTAAATATGCGCACGATCCCTCCACCCCCTGTCATTTGCTCTTTAGTTGATTCAGTAGTATTTGCAAACATCATTTAAAGTGCTGCTGTCCAACACAAGGTTTTGATTTTAGTGGGAGAAAAACACATACACACAGATCACACACAGATAGAGGCGTGTAGTCCTAATGTGTCCAGCATGAGCGGGCAGCTCATTATCATGGCATCTGCATATTTGCATGCAGGCACTCCTACAGCAGCTTCTTTCACTCACGCCACAGGACATTTTCTTCCTGTGTCTTACTTGCTGTTATGATGTTTTGATGCCTCGTGTCACATTTTAATTTATTGTTTTTAAAGATATACATAATTTATGCTATTGTACATACTATTGTACATTGAGTTCAATTTAAATCCTTGAGTTAGTGTTTTTCTAAATCAGCACTCTCAAAACTGCACACTTTGCATGTCTGACACACCCAATCAGACCTCTGCTAATGAGCTGATGTGTTGAATCTGGCGTGTTTGATTAAGTAGACATGCAGAATTGGAGGGCTCAAGGAATGTGTTTGGGAAACACTGTTTTAATGTTTATCCCACCTGCTGCACTTAAATTTGATGGAAACTAACTTTTAGGAGTTTGGGGATGGTATGATTTAGTCTCTTATGCACACCAAGCCTGAATTTATTGCATTGGTATAGTCCTGCCAAGCAATTTTGTGATTTAAAATACATCTAATACCAATAGACGTCTTGGCTAAAAGAAGGCTAAATTTGGACTGTCATTGAACATCTTATAGATGTCTATCAATAGTCCTGAAATAGATTAGTCATTAAACAGATTACAGACTTCGCATGTGTCCTTCATTCATGTCTATTTGATAACTAGTCTATTTTTGCACTATTGTTGGACATCTACAGTATTAGATGTCTTTTAAACACATAAAAATTATTGCTGGTCTGTCTTATCAATATATTATTTAACTGATTGGTATCGCCTGTATGAAGCGTGGTTTTTTATTTTACATCTGCTATCATGCAGGTGTCATAAGCTGAGAGTGTAGTTTGTGACAGGCATGTGTTGCTCAACTGTCTGCTGTGTGGAAATACTGTAGGAAAACTGTCCAACAGCATGGGATGTGAGCGTTTAAGAGGTGGTTGCAACTAAGATTCTTTCAATACTACTCAGTACAGAGATAACTCACGTGAAGATTGTGATGCAAATACTACACTGTGATGAACATAATTTTTTTTTTTCATGAAGATATGGATCCGAGACTGCAATCGGGTCAGCAGTTAGTATAAGGAAAACATGAAAATAATCTTACAAATTTTATTTATGAAATTGTGTGAACAACATTCGTGCACATCTGAACACATGCACACATTGGTCAGAGCAGCAATAATGTGATTAAGATGTTTACATTCCTGTTTATTTTGTTTAAAATAGGCATATGTCACATCTTTTTTTTGACGATTATGGATTCTATGATTATGAGCTTAATTTAATGCAATCTTAATCTTGAATGAGGTAAAGTGTAATTACAATGGTGCCTAAATCTCAAAACGGCAAGAGATGCTGATGTTTGTTTACCACTCTATGCTAGTTTTACAATAATCGGATTTAAGCTAA
>CAIGQV010016645.1:2153889-2178819 GCA_903798115.1 Danio jaintianensis
GTGTGTGTGTGTGTGTGTGTGTGTGTGTGTGTGTGTGTGTGTGTATACGTTTTTTTTTCTTCCTTTTTCTAGACCACAACTGTGAGAACTGGGTTAATGTGACCTGAGTTGGTCAGACAACATACTGGTCAGAAGAAAACACACACACACACACACACACACACACACACACACACACACACACACGCACACACACACTTTCCTTAGTAATGTGGTGTGGCCCGAAGCTGCTTCATGCTGTTAGATTTCCACTGTTGCTGTGCAATGATCAAGTTATTTACTGCTTACATTACCATGCGGCTTGATAAGCATATTTTCCCCAGTAGACATAACAAGATGGTTTATCACCAGGGTTACTACTGAATATAGCAGGGTGTGCAGGCAGTGTGTATTTACACTCCTGTGCTTTATAGCACCACATAAATAAACCTTTTCTCTACTGTAATTTAAAGGCGAATTTTTTGCATTAAATAATGAGCTGAACTTGCTCGTAAAAGCATCACAAGGCCATAAATCAAAATAAAAGAGATGTGCAGACTCAACTGTTTGGAAACTTTTTTTTGAGGATATTATTAAGTTTAAGTATGTCGGAGTTGTGTTGTTATTATTTTTTTAATTTCATAACACTTACATTTTCTTATGATGCATAGGTTTTCTTGGAGATCATTTGAATGAAAATAGTTTTTAAAATATTTTATCTTTGTGTCAGCTTAGTTATGTTTCCTTATTTATAGGAATACTATGTAAAGATGATCAGTAACATACTATAAGCTTTTATTAACGTTTTTACAATACTAATATTTTTTACGAAGATTGCACATAAACATTGTTATATTATATTATATTATGTTATATTATATTATATTATATTTTATTATATTAGATTATATTATATTATATATCCAGTGCCCAGTGGACTGAAATAGCACTGCATTTTGAGTATTTATATAAAGTCTGTAATTATAATAATAGCCACAATCTATATTAAGTTATTATAATCTATATCAATTAGGCTCATTATTAGTAAACTGTGCCTTTATTATAAAAAAAAATTATTTATTTAAATTTTATTTGCCTGAAGCAATTAATATTTGACTGTTGCTGTAGAAACTTTTTGTGTACGTTTTAGTGATCTTTATGGCAGTAGTTTATTAAATAAAGGATAATAACAAACATTAAGCTTATATATATGTAACTCTTAACGCCTAATTTGTAAAGGTTTCCTAAAGATCATTTGAATTATATTTGCCGTGATTATTTTTAATCATATGTCAATTTAGTTTCTTTATTAAAAAGAACAGTATTTAAAGATATTTAGCATAAATATTTAGTATTAACATACACATAACATATATTTTTTTAAATACATTGGCACACTGAAAAAAACATTGACACAAAAAATAACTGCATTTAGCCGGATTGTCACAGTCCATGATACCTTGAGTCATAATGTAAAAAGCTGTATGCTTTCCTTTACATTACAGTCTCTCTAACAGGTCACCTTTTGACCTCTTTGTGGGCTGTGTGCCAGAAGCGATTCCACACACATTAGCCTCATCACTAGCTTTAATGCGTGCCACCCCACGAGATGGTAGGCACCCTGGCACGTGTGTGTGGTCCAATCCTAATGGCAGGAATCTCACACGGACGCTACACTACTCCATCCTGACAGCTCCCTCCAATTACCGGCACTCCTGTCGCATGCCTCCATCTCTCGGTGGCCCAGATCACATGTGACCTGCCTGCCGCCCCGCTGGTGGAGGCGAAACAGAAGACAGAGGAGTCCTCCAAGGGGAACGCAGGGTCACACAAACATATAGTCAGATACTTGTTCTGCCTTTCGCACATTCATTCTCTCAGCAGCTACTTTTTGGTAGGGATGTTAGTCTATTAAAATATTTAATGACAGTTAATTTAGATATACATTTTTATTTAATGTATTTGAGAATATGGGCGTCACGGTGGCGCAGTGGATAGCACGATCGCCTCGCAGCAAGAAGGTCGCTGGTTTAAGCCTCGGCTGGGTCAGTTGGCATTTCTGTGTGGAGTTTGCATGTTCTCCCCGTGTTGGCGTGGGTTTCCTCCGGGTGCTCCGGTTTCCCCCACAAGTCCAAAGACGTGCTTTAGGTGAATTGGGTAAGCTAAATTGTCCGTAGTGTATGTGTGTGAATGAGAGTGTATGGATGTTTCCCAGTGATGGGTTGCATCCGCTGCGTAAAAAAATATGCTGGATAAGTTGCCGGTTCATTTCGCTGTGGCAACCCCAGATTAATAAAGGGACTAAGCCGAAAAGAAAATGAATGTATGATTTTGAGAATATTATGCTTTCAATTTCATTTAATATGATTTAACATGCAGCTATGGAAAAAATAAGAGACCACAATAATAATTTTCTCTAGATTTACAATTTATTATAGTTATGTGTTTGAGTAAAATGTAAAATTTCTGTTTTATTATGTAAACGACTTTCGACATTACTTCCCAATTAAAAATATATACAGTTGAAGTCAAAATTATTAGCCTTCCTGTGAATTTTTTATACTTCCCAATTTTTTTTTAAGAGCAAGGAATTTTTCACAGCATTTCCTATGATATTTTTTCTTATGGAAAAAGTTTTATTTGTTTTATATAGGCTAGAATAAAATGAAAAGTTTTTCATTTTTTAAAAACTATTTTAATGTCAATATTATTAGCCCCCTTAAGCAATATTTTTTCTATTGTCTACAGAATAAACCACTGTTATATAATGACTTGCCTAATTACCCTAACTTGTTACATTTTTTTAGAGGTATGTTTTCATACCTTTATAGAATAAAACAAATATTAACATTTTTACATTCATATTTTTACAAATATTAACATTTTCCCATGTCTAGGAAATGTAGTAAATCCAGAGAAATGGACAATTTTCAAGTGGTCTCTTACTTTTTTTCATAGCTATACATAAAAAACAAATAACATGCAAATAAAGTATCAACTTTAATGTGTCAAACTAATTTAGCGAAAATAAAATGTAAATAATTTCAAACTGCTACACTTTTATTCAGCGTAGTATCCATAGTCAGACTTTTATTGTACTGTAACATCTTCAGGTAATCACATACAATATTAAATTATATTATTTTATTCTAATTATGTTACAAAGTACAAATGGATCAATGAATCATTGGCTGTTTCTGAGAGTGAGAGTCTGTGATTACTGATAAAGCAACAGTTAATAATGTCAGCCCAAATGAACGCTTTCACAGATTTTAGGATGTTACACATATTTAATCACGTGTTAAATGCTCATTTTGACAGCGGTCATTTTTTAGATTGTAGTTGGTGTGTTTTCTCTTGGACCGTGAGTTTGTATGCAAGCTTATGGTTTTTGCGCAGCTGAATGTTTATCGTGTCTAGGGGCCTGACTGCAGGCCAGTTGAAGCTGCAGAGACAGGCCAGAAATGAAAAAGTACAGATGAGCCCAACAGCTTTGTTTGGATGCTCATTTGCAGTGTCGTGAGATTTCTCTGAGGAGGGGAAGCGGGAAAATAGTCACATACAAGCAGTTTTCTGTGACTTGAGGGGTTTTGCTGATTAAACACAAGAGCTACAAGCACATAACAGCTCCTATAAATTGTTTCTTATGTAAACCGCTGTTTAATAGATGTTTGTATATGCTGCTGTATACACTTTAGACACAACTTTAATAGAGTTAATATTTTATTTTATTTTATATTTTATTTTATTTTATTATTATAATTTTTTTAACAATGCGATTCTGATTCCATGCAACTGTTAGGGGAAATCTAAGTTTCATAGAGAAATTATATATATATATATATATATATATATAATTATTATTATTATTTTTTTTTTTTTATTATTATTATTATTTTTTTTTGAACAATGGGATTCTGATTCCACTCATATAAGCTTTTTTATTGTTAGTTACACAGTTTGTGGAAATTACAAATGACAAGTTTAATCACAATTCCAGAAAAAAGGAGCTATAATATACACAACATCACACTTCAGTGTTGAATTTTTGTTAGGTTGCAAAGCTCATGATAATTAATTCGAGCAGTATACGAATTACTAAAATGAGCATCATTTTAAGCATGCAACCGGGAGCATGAAACATCCATGGATTTACTACATTCACAAACAACAATCCGTGCTCCTCGACTGGCAAACTGGAGCAGATACCTGCTGTCTCAAGTTTTGCTACTCTGGAACATGTATTTAACTAAGAACAATCTCCTCCCATCTGATCCGCTTGGCATCGGGCCAAACAGATTTCTCCCCCTTATGATTATTTTATCACTTTAAATTCTTTATGATGAAACTCTGCAGTGGTAACCTTGCTAAATCTGAGCAGGGCCTGGCTTTCACTGCTGCTATTTGGAAAAGCTCTCCTCAGTGGCTCGTTCCTGCTCCCTCTGTTGGATTCTGCTTGTCCATTAGTGCCATCTGTGCCCGCCTGTGCCGTCTGTGAGAGCCTGCGCTCCGCCAAAATGACTGGCATTTTCTCTCAAACAACCAGGGGATGGTGCCCAGAGCTGTTAGCTGGCAATGATGTGCACTTTTTCTGACAAACCCGGGGAAAGAAAGACAGGACGGGGAGCAGAAAACATCTGCACATGTAGTGCAGCTTTGCTTAAGCTACTTTCACAGGAAAAGACTTTTCTGGTGACCATGCCACTAAGCTGAGCTTTGTAAACTTGATCTCTTCCAAAACATTGGTTCGCCAGAGCAAGTCATCTCCAGATATCAGATGATCGGCAACCTTTGCGATAAGTCTTCTGTGGTAACGTATTGACACTGAATTCAAGTAGGTTTGGGTATTGAGACCCGGCGACACCAGAGAAATACACAGTACAAATTTGGAATAATACAGAATCGGTTAAAAAGGAACTATTTGCATATGTGTAGTGCTAGAATTAGTTTTTTTATGTCATTATTTACTTACCTTGATGTTGTTTCAAAAACATTTATGAATATATATTTTTGGGAGTTCTGTGGAAAAAAGAAAGTCACACAGGTTGATAATGACAATAAATCAAGATAAATGTCGACAGACTTTTTATGAAACAATAAATATGAATCTAAATCATTAGATTCCATCCTTTTGTCTACATCTCCTAATAATGGCTTTATGGTAAATGATTTGATTTTGTCAGTATTTCCACACTCTTGTGTATTTCTAAACTTTGACCAGGGCTAGACAGAATCTGCAGACTTTTTTGCCATTTCTGTGCTGAGCTGAAAATTTTATGAATAATAAAAATTTCTTCTTAACTTTTATTTAACATTTGTATTGCAAATCCAATTGCAACCACTTGTTTGGTAAACAAAGTAGGTCTCTCATACAGTATAATACTGTACATTCACTAAGAAGTCAACTGAGAAAACCAAGTCAGAACATATTACTTTGCAAATTGTATTGTGCATAAAGCATCTAAACATTTGCACATTATTTAATACAGTTACTGCAATTAACATGAATAAAATTAATAATAATAAAGAATGAAATTATACATTTATACTTAATAAATAGATTGAATGATGGGCTGAAAAATCTGCAGAAATCTGTGGAGTTTTCTGCGGATTTCTGCGGGCTCAGGTTCCATGTGGCCTACTTATGATTTACGATTATCTGTAGAGCCCAAAAGAACATATTTTGAAGATAGTATAGTAAACTATTTTGGTGACCACTGACTTTAAATGTCACAATTAAGACCTTTCTTCTCAGAATTGTTCAGGTTATAAATTTGCAATTTGATTTGATTTGATTTGATTTTAGCAGTCAGAATTGTCTGATGTTTACTCACAATTGCCAATAAATAACTTTAGAATTGTGAGTGCCTGTAAAATCACAACTGCAAGAGGTAAAGTCACAAGTCTGGGAAGAAAAAAAGTTGTAATTAGCAAATTCTGAATTTTGAGACTGCCTATAAAAGCACAATTGCAAAAAACACAAATGTGAGAAATAAAGTTTCCCCTTTAGGAAATTGCATTAGTTTGCACAGTTGCAAGAAATAAAGACAAAAAGTTGAAAAACCCATAAACTCACAACTGCAAGACATAATCACAGTGCTCAGAATAAAGTAAAAGAAAATTGTGAATTGTGGAGTCAGAATTGTAAATGTAAAAATGTTAGTTTATGAAAGTTTATCAAAAAGTCAAAATCGTGAGCCTATAAAGATATAACGTCCCTTGGGTGGAAGGTCTGGACAAAAAATCTCACTATTTGTGAGATTCCTGAATGACAGAATTCATTTTCTCCGGGTGCTCCGGTTTTTCCCCAATCCAAAGACATGCACTAGGTGATTTGGATAAACTAAATTGGCCGTTGTGTATGAGTGTATGTGTGTGTGAATGCGAGAGTGTATGGGTGTTTCCCAGTACTGGGTTGCGGCTGGAATGGCATCAGCTGCGTAAAACATACGCTGGAATAGTTGGCAGTTCATTCCACTGTGGGGACCCCTGATAAATAAGGGACTAAGCAGAAGGAAAATGAATGAATGAATGAATGAATGAACTGTGAGGAGAATAGAGAAACCTTACTATAAACTTTTTTTTCAGGATTCTTGCACCTTTTCCAAAGTCAAATTTAAGCACCTTTCAAGCACTTTTCAGATACATTTTTAAACTTTTCCAGCACTTTTTAAGTGTGGCATATGCTTCAGTGAGCATTTCACAGGGATTTTCTACATTACCTGTTTGCATACATATACATACTTCATATTTGTTATTGTATTCTAGTATAGTATTCTAAGGAAATATTTTTTGGCATGTGTGCCCCAAGCCCAACATTAATTTACTGTCATTTACTCTTTTAAATATAATTTTCTCTCATTTTAAATGTGTCATCTTTCATCTTAAATGTATTTTTATTTTAATTTCAAAGGGTGCAGATAAAAACAGACAGGCTCCGAAGTTTTCATTTTATAAAAAAAGCTAAAAGATTTATTTTATTTTATTTAAATGGTTAATTATTTTAAAGTTTAGTTTAGTTTAGTTTTAATTTTCCCTCCTCACAATTCCGAGTTTGTATCTTGCAATTTTGACTTTTTAAATTGCTTGTACTTACCTTTAGTTTTCACACTGCTGGTGTGGGCATTGACTCAACCAATTAGGTGCAGAAAACTATATTAATCTATAGGATTTAATTCTGAATAGATTAATTAGGTTAATTTTTACGGTTTTATACATGTTAATAGGATAATTTTATTATGAATAGATTAGTAAATTACAAATAGAAAAATATTCATTCATTCATTCATTTTCTTTTCGGCTTAGTCCCTTTATTAATCTGGGGTCGCCACAGCGGAATGAACCACCAACTTATAAAGCATATGTTTTACGCAGCGGATGCCCTTCCAGCTGCAACCCATCACTGGGAAACATCCATACACACTCATTCACACACATACATACACTACGGACAATTTAGCTTACCCAATTCACCTATACCGCATGTCTTTGGACTTGTGGGGGAAACCGGAGCACCCGGAGGAAACCCACGCGAACACGGGGAGAACATGCAAACTCCACACAGAAACGGCAACTGACCCAGCCGAGGCTCGAACCAGCGACCTTCTTGCTGCGAGGCGAACGTGCTACCCACTGCGCCACCGTGCAGCCCAATAGAAAAATATAAACCTGATCATTTAAAATGAAATTTGCACAATTGCACCACAGTTTGATCAAAGACATTTAGAGGTTAATGGCTCACGTTGAATGTTTTTGTTTATTATTACCTTCTAATAACTATATTAAAAAAATGTGAGCCAGTAATGACCAATTTGTAAACACCATGACACCTAATACCAGTTCTAAATTTTTACTGGTGTCTCAAGATTAAAAACAATCATTCTTCTTGTGCCTCGTGGGTCAATGCGGTAGTCATCAGCTCTTGATTGCTGATCATATGCCACTTTATTTACCCAGAAGACTTGATTTGAGCCAGCAGGACTTGCTGTAAATATTGTGTCATTAGGAGGAGGGGGTGAATTTTATGCCCCTGTAATTTATGGTGTCTATATGCGCCTCCAAAAGACATTGTGGCTCATTGTGGCCGTGGCTTAAATTACAGGGATCACCACCACGCTGTCAACTCTCACTTTCAAAGCAAGCTGCGGATAAAGCAATATTAGTTCCTCCAGAGCCTCTGAGATTCCTGCTGAGATACTTTTTTCAAAATGTAATGCTTGTCAGAGGATCCGTATTGATTAATTTGCGACAGCTACAGTTTCTAAACCGTAAAATCAAGAGCTTCTTCACCATTTCTGATCGCTCAAACTGTCCTTTTCTTGAGGCTTTTAATGTATTCACTGTTCCAGTGCCTATATCACTTTTTAATGACTGGAGAATTTATCCAAGTTGTCAGCAGGCGTTAGATTTTAGGCTCTCTTGGCTTGGTTCTGCATCTCCACCAGACCAGATGGCGGTGCTATGTGGGCCGTATGTGGACCATGGGTGTGGAGATAGAGGGGGCCAGATCTAGAGTGCAGGATTGCTCACATTCTGGCAGTTTCCCTGGGCCTGTTTGCAGCTGCACTTCCTGTCCCATTTTGATCTTCTAAAACATTCAATATGTGCAAACGGTTTTAAAGACGGACCTTATTGTGTTTAATGTCACAGTAGTTTTTACAAATAAAAAGGTCAATGAGTACACCCCAATGAATATATTAGAAGGAAACCTAGAACTGTGATGACTCAAGGACACCATTGAAAAAGTATAATTGGATGTATTCATTTTTGTCATTTGAATTTAAATGTATTATTTTTCTTAAATTTAATATGCTAGGTGGTTACACTCACATGTTGATAAATATAAATGTTTTAAACATTTGTAAAATGTATTCTTAATTTCCAAAAAATCTCAATTTAATTTATGCTTTGTAATATATAATATATATAGTCAAGCCCGAAATTATTCATACCCCTGGCAAATTGTGACTTAAAGTGTTTTGTTCAAGTTTTTTTTTTAAAGCTGAGAAATATTTTTTCACAATGATGTCTCTTGTATATTCATTGTCTTATTATCTTTTGAGAGAAGCCTGTGTCATTTCTGTGTCAAATTTTGCCATGGTATGAATAATATTTGACTGTATACTGTATGTACTGTATATATAAATATATATTGCTTTTTATTATTTTTTTATTATCTATTACTATTTTTTAATTCTAATGTTGGCTTTTTATGGTAATCAGCTAGCATATGGGCAATTTACATGAATGCAATTTTACCTTTGATTAATGTCTGTATATAGTATTGTACATCTTCATTTCATGTGCTTGGATGGTCCTAAGAAGAACATGGGCTAATTTCCAAGTTCCACCTTTCTCCGTTCCTGGATCTCACTCCTTTAAGGAATGGAAAGTGCAAGACGGCTCCTCTGGGAGTTCCCAGGGTTGGGGGAATCAAGCTGTTCCAGAGAGTGTCTAGCAGAAGATGAGCTGCAAAAACACATGCAGACTCCTCCTTTGGACAGGTGCCCAAGCACACGGCTAATCAGAGCAGCAGACATGTTTCTGTGAAGTCTGGTGGCCGTCAGAATGGTGCGGCTCGGAGAGAGACCAGAGATTGAGGGGTAATGATGGCCCCCCAACAGACTGTCTGTGTTTGACTGATCTGTATAGGTGTAGCATATGTGTGGGGTCACTGAGGTGATGCTCTTGATGAACCCAGCCTTGTGTGATCTCTTAAAGATGGCATGAAACCATGAGAAATCTCTCATCGGTTTTTAATATACTCAGTGTGCTGTAATTAATCCTACTTTTATGCATCCGGCAGCATTCAAATGATGCCGTTTGATTTTTCTTTTCTTTTTTTTGTCATGTCACGGTGTTATGAGTGATAATTAAAGTGAAATATGTGTTGCGTATTGACCAATTTAGCACAGAGAATCCACACTGTGACTTTAAAACATACAGTCAGGCTTTTATCAACCTTTTACTGCATTTCAGATTATTGGTTGCGCCAGTTTTGGAAACTGCCATTCAAAAGGGTTTCCTCTGGGTGCTCCCGTTTCCCCCACAGCCCAGAGACATGCGCTATAGGTGATTTGGATAAACTAAATTGGCCGTAGTGTATGAGTGTGTGTGTGAATGCGAGTACTGGGTTGCAACTGGAAGGGCATTCGCTGCGTAAAACATACGGAATAGTTGCCGGTTCATTCCGCTGTGGGGACCCCTGATAAATAAGGGACCATATTTTATTTTATTTAAATGGTTAATTATTTTAAAGTTTAGTGTTGTTTTGTGGGACCCCCTCTCAAACCCTCTCAAAGGGCTAATCCTAATAAATAAATTCTAAATATATATATTTTTTACAATAAATTATTATGAAAGCAAGACAACAACATTTCAAGCATTTTCAAGAATTTCCAGCACCTGTACAAACCCTGTTTTTTAAAAACAGTTCAGTGATTGTTTACAGTTTAACATGAGCTACTCCCAAAATTCATGCAAAACATCATGGGGCATAAGAAAATGTGATTTTGTGAGTGTTACGGTTGTTTGTATAAAATTCTCTGTACCAAGTTTTTAAAAAACAGAAAAAAGTTAATGCATTTTTTGTACCTCTTGAGTAAGAAAGTAGGGTAAAACTCTACATTTACCCAAAACACACTATCCAATAATATCACCTTGACATGTAGCCCACGGTCTTCCTATACTCATTGCACAGGTGGGCTCTGTCTGTCTCAGTGTGACAGTGCATGTACTCAGCGTCCACTGCCAAGTGCTCTTACCCAGGAGCGAGAGAGTTAAAATGGGACTGACCGTGGGTTTGGATCTGACCGTATTGCTCTGCACCCGGTCGAATCTTACAGCAGAGCCCTATCACAGCCTTTGTGTTGGAGGCGGACAGCTTTTCAGAGTTCCTGCTTTAAAGCCTGCAAAATCCAGTAAACTTAGCCACACAATCGGCACTGGCCAAAACAGCATCTGATGTGCCTTATTTGTTGACGGAGTGAGATCTATCGCAGAGGGTGCGCCTCACTTGGCTTACAATGCAGGGACAACGTAAAGCCCCTTATTCGTGGAGAGTCTATGAAGACGCTGGGTTTCTTCCAATATCTAATGCCAATTATGAGTTGAAACTAGGGCAGGCGACTGTGATTTTAGTTCTTCATTGTTGGTTGTTACACGCTAGTTATCAGTCATGTTGGGGGGAAATATATTAGTTCTGTGTGATGATAGTGTGTAAGTTTCTGGTGAACGTTAATAAATACATTACGTATAATGCATCAGGCATGATGGTCCGTGTGTGCGTGTGAGAGTGCGTGTGTGTGTGTGTGTGTGTGTGTGGTGGTTATACGCTAGGCGAGAGCTCCCTCTTGGTGCCAGCGCACCCAGTTTCTGCAGCTGATGTGACACACTATAGAGCAGTGAGATACACTGACACTTTGTGCTTTAGGGAAAGAACATTTTAGGAATATTTTAAAATGATAACAGTATGAGTAAGCAAAAATGTTGAATTTTTTTTTTTATGCTTGTTGTATTGCCTTTAACAGTGTTTTGTGTAATCTGGGTATTGTGAGTGCATGATACAAATTTGATCTTGAAAATAGTTTTACAATAATGTTAATTTTGTAAAAAATTGTTTGTTTTATATGTTTATTTCCAGAGATGTTTTACTACTCTACTCTGACACGATGTGTTAAATTAACACGTGATGATGATGACAATAATATTAATTATAATTAAAATAATAATGATACTAATGCAGTTGACAGTAATTCTTGCAGTAATAAATGTTGTAATAATATTAAACCATGAATAAGTGTATGTACAAATTAAGCAATCAGTTAATTAATTAAACCTCTTTTTTCTTTTTCTCCTAGGGTCGCTGTATGAATTTCAGTCGTATGCAGCATCAACAGAGGACAGGCTCTAGAATATGAAACACTTTGACTTCCAAGTATTCCAGATTGGACAAGAGAAAAAAAAGCATAATTTCGAGATGTCATAGCTTGTCTTTGGCCACTTTAGAGCATCTCAAGTATTGGCTTTCCAAAACGTACAATTCTGGGTCTGCTCAAGCCACTGAAAGGCAAGTCAATGACTAAATAGATTAACGCAAAAAAAAAAAAAAAGTGTCTGAATTTGCAGCTGATCTGGTTAGCTTTAATGCACAGCAAAGGCATTCTCGTGTTCTGACCATATTGTACCTTCTGTGAGAAAAAAAAAAATTCAAAAATGAATCTTATGGACACAGACGGAGGCTATTTAAAAAAAGAAAATAGCAGAATGAGATGAGGCTCTTTGCCGTTGGCTGGGAAGTAGAACTAATCCCAGTAGGCTCATGGAGTGCAGAAGTACTTTGCCTCTTGGCAATGTCTCTTCACAAAAATCTCTCCAAGCCCACTATCATCAGATGCCTAGCGGGGCTTCTTTGACTAGAGATCTTGTCATTTTAACACTGAGAAGTGCACACGCATGACAAATTGTAGACAGAACGCCCTAAGGTACTGGACGCAGTAAGACTTTGCCCTTTAGTTTGTGAAGACACCTTTCTATCAATGCGAGGACAGCGCAGAGAAATTAATAGAGCGTTATTGCACCGCAAGACACCCTGTGACCAAAGCTCTCCGGCAAGGTTTTGAGGGACAGCTTTACCTCTGATGGTTAGAGCTTCCTCCCCGCTTATTTGGCAGTCTGTTCTGTGCTCACTAATGCATAGATGTACACAATTCAAAAGCATGCCCTACAGTTAAAGCTTTTATACTGTACGTTGATACTGCTGTCCAACCGTCACAACTCTCAGTATTTGTGCAGCAGAAATATCAGAGTTGGCAGCATCAAACTTTGATCGATCAAAAAGCAACTTTAGAGATGTATTTGACCTCTGTAGGTTTTTATTCATAGAAATAGACTCTTCAGCCATCCATCCATCCAACATACTCCAGAGATCAAACCGAAAGGGGCGACGGACGGATGAGTATTGTTCATTTCCAGAAATGATCTGCATCGCTCTCCCCCCTCCACTTGCGCACAGAAAAGCGAGCAATATATATTTATTTTAGATTTCTTTAACGCGCTGTCATGACGGCAATGGCGAATGATGTCAGTGTCAGTGCAAACACTGTGGGGGAGGAAGGGGGCGGCAGCTGAAGAAAAAGGCTCGAACGATCCAGTCACTTTCGATACGCTACTTCAGATGCAAAATGGATATTCGAGTCGAAATCTGACAAAGCGTGCCGGCTTTGACGGGAAGTGGTATAGACAATGACCAGTGGCTGGGTCAGTGGGATGTCTCGGTGCAAGCAGGGAAGCTTATCAAATGACACTAAAAATAAGTTCAACAACCATCAAGTTTGAGGGGGGAACAGAATGGGGCGCAGTGGCTCGCATTCGGTGGGCATGCAAGTGTGCAAGATGGCAAGACCATTAGGGGAGAGGAAAAAATGCCCTTGTTTAATTATTTCTTTGTTTCTATCATTACAATTGTAGGGACGCTAATTAATATTCCCTCCACCCCCTTCCAAAAAAAATAATAAAAAAATTAAAGAACCAAATTCATGCGTGGAAATGTTGACACATTTGTAATTATTCTCAGAGTGGCACTTACAAGTTAAGCTAATGCACTTCATGGATAGCTAGGTGAGTGTAATTTTCAACTTTATTTTATATTTCTTGCTATACATCACAGATCACAGGATGTCAGTGTAGAAAAGTGTAGAAATTTAAATTAGAAATTTGCATATTTGTTTATATGTTTAGCTGCAGCATACATACTGTTTATTCAACTCATCCTCACCACAGCACTGCTTTGCTTTAATTATTGTTTTTGCTTATTTACTTTTAGTTTTTTTGTTTTCTTTTATGATGCATTTTTATTGTTATATTTATGTTTTCATTTTAATTGTGGATCACGTGTGTTTTAATATTTTGGGCCCATTAATGCATGTGGAGAGAAACTGATTTTAAATGTGTTCACATGTGTACAAAATTGGTTTTATTCTTTGTTGTGTTGCATTAAGCACCCCAGCTATAATTTATGTTTTATTTTTTCTTATTTATATTTTATAAAAAAAAAATTCTAAAAAAAAAAATTCTAAATTGCACCTTGTCTTTTTATTTGGAATTAAACATTTTGGTGTAAAAATAATATGTAGTTTTAAGCACCTCAGAGATGACAGCTCTGCACTATTTTTGTGCATAAAATGCAAAGAAACAATCTTTTAACAATGATAATTTGTCAAATGAATTTACTTTATCATTTGTTATATTGAATTTTTTTAATACAGCCCTTGTGATTATAGTGCTTTATGTCTTACTGCAGTCCGGCCAATGAATGTAATTTCAATAGTAACTTATTTTTTCCTAGTATACACAAGGATAATTATCGTGTTCTTGCTTTATGTTTTATTAATATTATTATTTTACTGTTTTTGTTTTTCTGAAAACAATGTGTTTGCAGATAAATTCAGTAGTACTTTATAAATAGTACACAATATTGACTTAAAACAATGCAAATTAAATAAATACAAATGCACAAATTAATGAGGTGTAAATCTGGAAGTAAATTGTACAAAATTAACATTGATTTCTTGATTTGTTTAGCGTTTTTTACCCACACAAAATGCTCAGAAAGCTGAAAACACCCAGATCCACCATAATCATAAGCACCATGTTTGTCATGTGTTTTTCTGCAGTTGCACTCCATACACACCACTGCTTTTAGCACATCTCACCATGACAGATTTCACAGATATCTCATTTAATCGAATCTCGACATTTTCCTTATTCAGTCTTCAGTTTCAGACATTCCTGTATTTTGGTTCTTTTATATTTGCATTTATTTGAATAAAATAAATGTCACATTTTGAAACGAAGCTGTGTCCTTTCTAAGCACCTGTCAGGATCACTGAACTTTAATGATTCATCAGGCATCACACTTAAGCAGATTACTCACTGTACGTGATTCTGCACAGCTTACATTCAGTAACTGCGCTATTAAAAGCCATATTTTATATCATAAACTGCTTTAAACCAAAACATTATCTGTCTTAGCTGACTATTAGTGGAGCTGGATGTGTTAACACCTTTAAATACGCATCTCTGTTTTAGCTATCATGTTATTATTATTGTTATTATTATTTAAGTATAATACTACACTACAACTAAGTCTGTCAGACTCACATGGAATATGATGCCATCACTAGTCCACTTATAATAGCATACGTTATTCATTCATTCATTTTCTTTTCGGCTTAGTCCCTTTATTCATCTGGGGTCGCCACAGCGGGATGAACCGCCAACTTATCCAGCATATGTTTTATGCAGCGGATGCCCTTCCAGCTGCAACCCATCACTGGGAAACATTCATACACACTCATTCACACACATACACTACGGACAATTTTAGCTTACCCAATTCACCTATACCGCATGTCTTTGGACTTGTGGGGGAAACCGGAGCACCCGGAGGAAACCCACGCGAACACGGGGAGAACATGCAAACTCCACACAGAAATGCCAACTGACCCAGCCGAGGCTCGAACCAGCGACCTTCTTGCTGTGAGGCGAACGTGCTACCCACTGCGCCACCGCGTCGCCCAGCATAAGTTATATTGTAAAATAATTGTAGTTCTTGCAGTTTACAGTTGATCTATGTCCTAATAGGTTGCTGTAAGTTATTGTTCTGTCTCCATCTAGCCCCACAAGGCCGTTATTAAGTGTGCATTAAACCATCGTTAAACCTACAGAGGATTTCCACCTAACCCTGCTCTCCAGCTATGCCTCGTACTCCTACAATGCGTGACCAAACGCTTCATTGTGTTAGGTGCTGCTCATAATTCCCCCTTGAAATGAGGCGTAAGAGACATTTCACACACCTGGTTATGACCATAAAACCACTCGATTTTAAAGTCAAAACTTGTGCCTTTAACACAACATTAGGTCTCAAAAGGAGATTTTACACTTAAACTAAGAAAACGCTTCGAGTTGAGTGGCATGGCTTATTATCACAGGTTCACACTAGCTGATAGATGTGTTATGGGGTGTAAATGCTGAATTATAGCATTTTTAATTTAGCTTCCAAGTTTGATAAAGTGAAACTTTAAACTTCCATCAAAGACTTCAAATTAAAAGTGCTACATGATTTCATTTTATGATTGAATTGTTGAAGTTTACAAGTGTCCCTATTATGCTACTTCTTATTACTAGATCTTATTACTTATTACTTCTAATAGATCCTACAATAATTTGTTTCTGGATTTCTCCTCCAATAGAGTTAAATGCATTCAAGGTCAAAAAATAACTTTCATTTTAGCATAATATACATTTTATGTCACCTCATTTAAAAAAACTAACAAAAAAAAACAAACTCAAGCAACTCCACTCCTTCACTGCTGCTGATTGGTCAGATGGATCATGTTGTGATTGATCTACTGCTTACAGCATGTATTAGAAATAAAATGTCCTTAGCAACTGTAGGGACAGTATAGGTGGTGTACAATTTTACAATAATTAATTTCTAGCCCGACTCCAATGATGAAACATTAGAAGAACTAACAAATCAGCCTGGACCTCCCAAGCACATTTCTCAGTGGTAATTTAGAGAAAAATGACTAATCAAGTTTTTATTTTGAGCTTATGAACTCTATGGCAAATCAGAGATGTTTCAGTCATTATAAACTCACTATTCAGTGAGTTTTTGTGCTACACTTTAAAATAAAAAAGGTACGTACTAAAATGGCAGCTATGCTTGCTAGAATTTTACTGTTAAAAATATGACAGAAATTGTCAAATATTTTTACAATAAAAATCAGTAACCTGTTTAACAGGACATTTCCCTAATGTATATGATGAATAACCATACTTTACTTTACTTTAATGTGTGTTACCATGATGGTGTTAGTAGTGTGAATGACACTGAGTGCCTTATATATTAGTATGCCTCTTCTCTGCTTGTGGGAGAAGTTGTTTGTGTTGAGCTTTGGTTATCATATGACTTTTTCATCCACACCTCTATGTATGTAAAAAATGTATGAAATATGGTAATTTACTGTAAAATTTGGAAAATTATTTTACGTTTCTATCATATTCATTACGGTTTATTATCAATTTCACAGATAAATACATTAAAGACTGTCAATTTTACGGATACATTTTTTACAGTGTAGAAGGCGCTTGGAGTCATTCACAAAACTACTAAACACCATCATGGTATCATAAATTAAATTAAAGTAATGCAATAAACATTATTTGTCAATATTAGATGTTACATAAAACTTGAATGTACATCACGAATGAGAAAAAACAAACTAAAAGAACCACAGTAATGCCAAAAATGTAAAAAGTTAAGTGCCATGCAGGGAATTCTGGGAAAGTCATGGTTATTCATCCTATATATTAGGGATTAAAATATAAAGACTTTTACTTTAGAATTTTCTGCATTTTTACCATTAAAAACATGGCCGCTTTTTTTAGAATTAGTGCTACACCAGATTAATAATTGCCTTGACTATAAATGGGTCTTCTCGACATGATGTTTACAGCACTGTTAAAGTGTTTGAGGCTTAAAGTTGATCTCAGGCAGCCAATAAAGGCCTACAGTATGTAGATCAGTTATGGAAGTTACAGAACAGGAATTCTTGAAGTCTCATTTCAGCTGTTCAGAATCGAGTCCTTTTTAGGAGACAATAACAATATCTGCTGTGCACTTTGAGCTTAAAATCTTTGCAGACTTTTTTTTTCATTCAAAACAGCTACATTACACAATGGACAAAAGATAATATTCATAATGACCAGGATGTGCTTTCCGAACAAAGTAAGACAGGATTTCCTCACCTAATGATGCCCATAAAACAGAATCCTCACTTCCTCAACTGTGTTCATGGAAAGGGCAGATTAATGCAGCTTCTTACTGTTTAAGCTCGTCTGGTTTTACAGTTATCTAAAAATTAAGGGTCATGGGGATTAAACCTTGCAGAAATACTAATCTTTCAAAGACAGGCTGCTGGAAGAAAGAGTTCCCTGTTAGACTTGACACTTGATTTTATACACAGCATTAATAAAACATAATCCTGCTCATTTTGGAAACGTGTGGAAAGTGCAGGTGAAGGAGGATTATTATTTTGTTATGGTTTTTTACTCAAGGTTATTTTTAAGCTCTTATAAGTGACATTATACAGCATAGCTCAAAAAAGCAAAGCAAAAGGAACCATGAGGCATTTGCTGACACCGACGCCAGCACACTCACCTCAGTGCTGGGAGGGTTAGGGGTGGGCGAATCGCTCCGTCTGTTAATGCTAAAAACCAACATACGAGTGTCAGTTCACTTTTGACTCCAGCACGAGAGCCAAAATATTGCTCACCACACAACTTGCTACAATAGACAACTGGCAAGTCTCTCAGCCAATCCACATCGAGGAACTATAGGCTGGCGTGAATGAGGGCGGAGCCTGCAGCAGCTAACAGAAGTCACCTTGCCACTGGTCAGAAAAGTTCATTTAATGGACATGGAAAGAAACAATGACTGGAGGTGATTTCTTTTTTTTTCTGCTGTTGTCATCTGAAGCCAGAACAGCTTTGAGAATTTTACAGCAGATGTTGGAGCAATTTGCATTAATACTGTATTTCAGGCTGCAACAGAAATAAAAGCTAAACTGTGACAAAAGGTTTTTCAAAGTTATTAATAAAACATTTGATTTATTGTCTTGCATTTGATTCGGTGTCACATTTACCATTTCTGTATAATTACAGTGGGTGAACATGGTGTCCAGGTGGGAAATTTTCACAGTATTTGCTTTTACTGACTCTACATTTGACTAAATTATTGTAATATGAGGAATGTTAAACTCAGAGGAGGAAAACACTAGGCTTTGTTAAATGAATAGTTCATCCTGAATTCTTTTTTTTTTTTTTTTACCTGAAAATTTACTCTCCCTCAATTGATTACAAACCTGTTTGACTTTCTTACTTCTGTTGAACACAAAATAAGATAATTATTTTGAAGGAAGCTGGAAACCATTGACTTTCATTGTATCTGTTTTTCTTTCTATAAGAGTCAGTGGTTATTGGTTTTCAACTTTCTTCAAAATATCTTCTGTTCAACAGAAGCAAGAGACTCATAAAGTTTTGCAACCTCTTGAGGGTAAGTAAATTGTGAGTTTCGTTTTTGGGTGAACTATCCCTTTAATGTAGACTACTCACCCTCTGATCCGGTCATCCAAGAAGTAGGAGACTTTTTCATTGAGGAGAAATTGAAGGTTTTTAGCTGAAACCATGGTCCTTGGAGATTCACAAAATGTTAATTAACGGCAACTAGCACCTTGAGAGCCAGTGATGGGGTTGAGATATACTTTAGTTTTAAATTGTAAGCTGTAATGTGTTCGAATAATATACTTAGTTGTAGAAAACTTATATGAGTTGTTGTATTGCCACAGTAACTAGACACTATAGTGTTTAACTAGTTACAGTTAGTGTTTAACATTATAGTATTTACTTTAAAGTACTACAGCATTTTTATGTGGGTTATATTTGAGTGAGTTATCACTTCAAGTTAACAAAATGCAAAAAGGCAAGGTTATTCATTTGCCATTCACTCTTATTGGTTCATTTTATTTTACTTATTTAAAATGTTAATGATGATTAGCAGTCACTCTCCTGCTCGTTTCTCAACAAGCAGGAAACCATTGAAACAAGTTGTTACAGTCTATGGTTTGAAACTAATCAAACAACTAAAACCTAGAGCAGCTCCTTTTCAAAATTGTTTTTATGCTATTGCTCACCTCGCAATTTTTCAACGACAATAATGTGGTCAATAAAATGCATTATAGTTTTAATCAATATAATAACGTACAAAATTGTCACTGTAACGAAATTTGGAAAGTCATATTAGTCTGGTACGTCATTGTCATAGCAACGTGACGTCTTACGTAACGTCGCCATAAAACGTGTTATATAGGCCTACAGTATATGATTCGCATTATATCGCCATACCATATAAACACGGACGTTTTTTGTTTTTGAAGCGCGATTGGTTTTTTGATGCCGACTTGTTTATATGCTCAGTTCGTGGGAGCATGTGTTGGTAAGTACAGTAAGTTAACCTACTCTAAAAAGTTCCCAGATTTCCAGACACGAGTTTGCAAACACGGTCAATCTTTCTGTTACATAGACTCGATTATAGATTCGACTGAAGCAAGCAGTGAAAGATTCTACAACATTAGTAAAAAAAAGGTGAGTTTATCTGAGACAATAGGTTGCAAAAAAAGTATTCATTTGGACTGAATATATATATATATATAGGGGGCAGTGGGTAGCACAATCGCCTCACAGCAAGAAGGTCGCTGGTTCGAGCCCCGGCTGGGTCAGTTGGCGTTTCTGTGTGGAGTTTGCATGTTCTCCCTGTGTTTGCGTGGGTTTCCTCCGGGTGCTCCGGTTTCCCCCACAAGTCCAAAAACATGTGGTATAGGTGAATTGGGTAAGCTAAAATTGTTCGTAGTGTATGTGGGTGTGTATGGATGTTTCCCAGTGATGGGTTGCAGCTGGAAGGGCATCCGCTGCGTAGAACATATGCTGGATAAGTTGGATAAGTTTTATATATATATACACACACACATAAAGTGTATATTCTCTTTATGCTCTAAATGACAGCATTTTATTTTAAATTTAGAAGTATCATCAGTTTGCAGAACAAAACATCACTACTTTTACTCAAACACAACTAAATTGTAAATTCAGAAATCTTTGCACATCTCCAAGCACAATCACACAAAATGCTTAGAAACTACACATTAACATCTACGTACAGTGCTTGGATAAAGAGCAAAGATATAAATACACTTTTGGCTGCTTCTCCATTAGTAAAATTTACTAGCAATTTCTTAGTAAAAATACGCAGTAGGAAAAGATTTTCTTTTATTTTTGCAGTAGAGTATGTGTGATCAAGAGATGACTAACTTTCAGATCAGCTGTAAAGTGGTCAGTGACACATGTCAGACAATTCTTTAATTGTCATTTACGAGGGTCGTTGGAGAAACGTAGACTATTCCAGTGGAGTCGCTCTCAGCCAACAGTACTCATAATGCAGCCTGCCCACCGCAGACATGCACTGAGAGGAGGCGCTTTACTACCTCAGATGCTCCAAGTTCTCTGAGCACAAACACGGGCCGCCCACGCGCCCAGCAGCACCTCTCCCAGTCGTTGGCATCATTTAACATTACGATATTTTCCCTGTGTTTTTTGACGAATGATGGGGCCTCATTGCTATGCAAGTGCCAGATGAATCATAAACCTATACCATATGCCATCGCAATTTGCTGATGGGACCAAGCTGTTTTGGTGGATATAAAATCCAGGGATTATAAATGCCTGATCCTCAGTGAATGGTAGAGGCACAAGGTGGGGTGAACACAAGCCGTCTTATCTAATGAATTGGGTCAGTGAGCAGCGGAAAAATGCGAAGATCCACCAGTATCAACCTGCTACCTTTACTATGGTTAATCTGCAAAACAAGCAGATATGTTCTGGACAATGGCATTGTTGAGATGAAAACACAAACAAACCAACAGTTCAGTGACAACATGTTTATAACCTTCAGTCAATGTCAAAGCTTTAGGACAAAAAAAAAAAAAACAAGCAAAAAAAGAAAATAATAATCTCAATTATGATATCCCCCCCCCTCCATTAATTTTAGATGATTTTATTTTCTCCTGTTTCTCTTTTTATTTGGTTCTTATCATCACTATTCAAAATTTAGTAGTTAGTATGGTTTTATATTTTTAACTTAAATTTTTAAACAAATAAATAAAATATTTCTTTCAAATGTATGCTGTTCTTTTGAACTTATAAAAATAAAAGTTTTTAATTTGCATTTTTAAAAAGTTAGATTTATGTTGCCAAAAAGATTCACATTCACACTGATCCACAAAAACAGTTAATGTGCTGTATTATGCAAGCCAGGCCAGTAGTTGGAGACATCACTTTGTAAAGAAATCATATGCGTCTGCACATGTAGCTTATATTGTTATTTCAGTTGTTTAGCACTCGCACATGACTGTGAGGTAATATAGAATATATTATATAAATAATATATTATATAAATAATATTATATAAAGATATAATTATATGATTTACTATTTTAAATATCATATGCAACATTATTACCATTTTGATTATGATCAAAAACAATCTGGGCGGTGTGGTGGCGCAGTGGGTAGCGCTGTTGCCTCACAGCAAGAAGGTCACTGGTTCGAGCCTCGGTGGCTGTGGTGACTACAGATTAATAAACGGACTAAGCCAAAAAGAAAATGAATGAATGAACAATAACTAATCTTCAATTGATAGTTTTTACTTCACACAAAGCTATTATAATGCTCAAACTAACTACTTTTATTTATTTATTTATTTATCTGTCATTTTGGGGGCTTGACAGCTTCTGGTTACAATTCGCTTATTATTATTGTATGTAAAATAAATTTCTCATTAGCAAGTTTAAAAACATTGCTATAATCAGCATGTGTTAATTAGTCACAAATGTAACCCGCAAAAATTCAGAACCATAATAAAATCTCAACAGTCATTTAATATTTATTCTACAAAACAGTTTCACTTATTATGACATAAAATGCTGGTGAAATGAAAATACACTAATCCCTCGGCTAACGTCACCTTCGCCATAATCCTTAACAGCCAACAGCTGCAATGTGTTATGTGATTATGATGTGCACAAAAACAGCATTTGAAGCAGCCGCAGCAGCAAACTGTTTGTTTGTGTGCGCGTGTGTGTGCGTGCGTGCGTGCGTGCGTGCGTGCGTGCGTGTGTGTGTGTGTGTGTGTGTGTGTGTGTGTGTGTGTGTGTGTGGATTAGTCATAGCCCAGGTGGTCAGTGTTTCTCCAAACTAGGCTTGTAGATAAGCTTACATATACAGTATATACAGTATAGAGTCGCAGAGCTCCTTCTTTGCTATGTTTTTATTTGCATCCGACAGTGTCATTCAATCTCACTAGATTAAACATCTTTCACTATACCATTTAAGGCAAGACACTGCAGGTAAATAGGGTAATTGTCCTTATTTTACCATATTTTCGAGTTCCGTTATTACATTTTGAACGACAAGTTTTATAAAATTGTGTGATAAAATATGCAAATTATGCATGATTTCATGAAATATTGACCAATTTGCATACTGGTTTTTGCCACAAAACTCTGAACATTGGATAAAATCCTATTCAAAATTGTTTCTTTTTTTGACATGTTACGAATAATTTTTTACAGAGGGTATTTAAATTGTCTTTTAATCACTCCATAATTAAGAAAATACAGTGAACTGGCTTCATTTAATTTATTATTATGTAAATTATTGTTGTATTTGTTATAGAATTGTATAATCAAGCTAATTTTTGTAAGAACATATCCTTTAGCAAATGGATAAAAGCCTTCAGCACATATGCATGAAACAGTTGTAAAGTTTAGTTTAAGTGCTACTAAAATGGAGATTTAAGGCTCAGTGCAGGAGAGAAACTTATTTTGAGAAAGACCCTTTAAACATATACAGTGTAATTAAAATTTACAGACAAATTGAAACACTCATAAGTGTGTCCTGGGTGTTTTCTTTACATTAGACTGAGAAAACATTTTATGAAAAGCCAAAAAACTCTCACATGTACTTAAAAACTTTCACATGTATAAATTTGTCTGCACTGTGTCACCTAAAGTAATTAATATAATATGTATTTATAAGCTCAGAGGACTTGTTGACTTCATCAATCTGTTTTTTATTTATTTTTTATTTTGCTGAAGTACTTGAACTCAAAATCTGCAGTGTGGTCTATAACTCATGTCCTGAGAGGCTGAGGGTTGACCAGCAGCCACCCATCTTTAATTGAGCAGGTCTGAAGCAGACTTCATGTCTTACCTTTTATGAGCCAAAGATCCATTAAAGGCCAAACTGCTGTAATTCAATCATTTTCATTGTGGAAAATGTTCACGATCGATATGATAGATTTCTTCATCAATCAGTATTACATACTGTAGGTTCACAGACTCCACGCCCTCAACGGAAGAGATCAAGCCATGAATTTCAGTTTTATGAAGCACATCTCTTCTAAAAGTTCATTAGTAAAGCCAGCTATGCGCTGATCTACGACGGCATCAGCGAAATGAAATTAAAAACTGGACAGGCAGCTTCACCGTCTCTATTTGTCATTTTACCACTTTAAAGCACTGCATTTATTTTTACTCAACTTATTTTTATGGTGTCAGCTTTTCAAAAACAGAGCACACCTTTTATTTTCAATCCTTTTGTAATTTGCAATTATGTCCATTTTTAGAATCACATGTCCAGTCAGAATAATCTGTTGTTTTGAAATCACCCTAAGCTTATCCATATTTTCTCAAATAATCCAATATTAATCAAAAGCTGTAAACATCTAGGAATCAAAATTAAACCACTATTGTACTGTTCATGAACCCGGATATGAATAAGATAGATATAATAACAAATAAATAATTATGATTATGTACATAAAATATAAAATTATTTGTAAGTATATAAAATAAATTAAACGCAATATTATGCATATATGCACATACATACATTTATACGTAAAGTTGAAAACAAAATTATTAGCCCTCCTGTGAAAATGTAATTCTTTTTCAAATGTTGTCCAAGTGTTGTTCATCTGTGAAATTTTTCTCCAACATATTTTAAAACAATAGTTTTAATAACAAATTTTTAATTACACATTTTTTTCTTTGCCATGATGACAGTACATGAATTATATAGTACATATATATGACAGTACAATATTTTGCCAGTTGTTTTCCAAAATACTAGCATTCAGCTTAAAGTGCTATTTAAAGGCTTAAGGTTATATACCGTACGTTAAGATAGATAGATAGATAGATAGATAGATAGATAGATAGATAGATAGATAGATAGATAGATAGATAGATAGATAGATAGATAGATAGATAGATA
>CAIGQV010016645.1:2190537-2212561 GCA_903798115.1 Danio jaintianensis
TAATGTCACAGAATTGATACATTTTGAATAATAAATCAAAAATGCTTTTGTTGAAATCAGTAAACTAGGGATCAGGGTTAACTAGTGACAGAAATTGTGATGGAAATGCATTATTATTGTACAATAGATGGTACTTCTCAAACTAATAATAATAATAATAATAAGAAGAAGAAATTTATTCTTAATGAATATTTACATAGTAGTTCTTTCTCTCTCTCTCTCTCTCTCTCTCTCTCTCTCTCTATATATATATATATATATATATATATATAAATTTCAAAAATTCAAGTTATTGAACATGCTTTTTGTTTCAAGCACTTTAGCAAGGTATTTTTATTTCATATTGCTAAAGCAAATCTGCTATATTTATTTGCCAGAAAAGGAACAGAAAGATGGAAAAAAAGAAAGCTAATAAATCAATCAACCGATCAATCAGTTAATTAACCAAAAAACGGATTAAAGAAACAGTAATTAGAAGCTGAATCATGTTAATGCTCTCCGTTTCAAGACAAAAAAGCTGTTAAGTGACATTTTTTTTCATTGTGAGTGTATTTTAAATTACTCTTGATTAATGAATTATAGTATAATTAATATATCGCAACAATTATCAATGATAATGCTCACATTTACATATGCTTCTCCTCATATTATTTGATCTACTGACATTTATTTTTAGATTTAAAATGCCATCAGTCCAAGATAATAATTCATTTACACTGTTGATACAGTACTGTATGCAGAGAAAAATACTCTAGGAATGGCTGACGTTGCCGGACAGGAGACTATTAGTGACAGAAATGTTTCTCCTTGAGAATGGCCATATGGGGCATGAAGCAGGAGGACATTCCCACACCAGACAAATTGTTCTCTGAAACCCAACGTCCGTCTGTTTTTGCAAGAAATGAGAGAAAAGCAATAATTTATGCACGGTGAAACCACAGAGCCCATTGTACAAGCTGCCTGAAGTTATCCTTAAAGGGGAACATATCATAAAAATCGGAATTAAGTGCTACATATAATCAGGTCCTTGAGGTGCATCGAACAACAACAACAAAAAAAGGACAAACCAGTTACTTTATATCGGTAGGAAAATTTCTGCAAGCCTGTGCAAAAACAAGCCGTGGATGTTTTGTTTACACTGGAAATGTGATGTTTTGTACATTACAGGTATTACACTGGAAATACCTGTGATGCTTTCTACTGTACGAGTAACTCAAACTCGCTCATTCAGAGGCAGAAACTGGCAGACGTGCAACAACTTTAATCATAAGGTAAACACAAAACAAATGTATCCATTTGGAGCTCCTCCACAGGAATCGACACTTGTTGTTAAACACTCGCTCCAACAGGCTCAATTCAGCATTGAATAGCAGTAGAATGCTAGTCAATGAGTTTAATCAACTTGAGTGTTTTTCAACATGTAGATATATTTGGCTGTTGCAGCCTAGAAGTTGTTATCTTTTCCTCTCCATCATTGTCTGACTCTGGTTTAAACATGTTAACATTTAAAAATTTGCTCCTGGTCATTTCAGATGTTTTCACGGTGTGAGATTAGCTTGTATTGTTGTTTCTGAAGTGGCAGAATAATGTAGAGGCTCCACCCTCTTCTGGAAAGCAGTAGCTCATTTGCATTTAAAGGGACATAAACAAAAAGAGTGTTTTTGCTCACACCCATAGGAGCAAATTTTCCAAGCTTTAATAAATGAATTGTGGTGTATTTTGAGCTGAAACATTGTAGTACACCAAAGATTTTTATTGTGAAAAGTGGTGATGATGATATGTCCGCTATGACCAGAGTCTTCGCTGGCATTTAATAATCCATAAATTTGATTTGTTTTAAAGATGATATACAATGGTTTGAGTTTAGCAGTGTATATTTATATATATAAACGTAGGCTATAAATGACTTGGAACAGGTGCCTAGAAAGAATATTATTAGTAGCAATATTCTCAAGATTTCCCGTTTTAAAAAAGGTCCTTTATTTAGTCAGTTGAGTTAGAACACATCTGTAGAAATACAAAGCAAAATGTATCCTGCCAAACAGCCATCCTGTGTTTTTGCTCAGAACATCTGAACGAGGAACAGACCGGCTCCTGAAGTCTGGGAACGGCCTCAGCTCAGTGTGTGTGTGTGTGTGTGTGTGTGTGTGTGTGTGTGTGTGTGTGTGTGTGTGTGTGTGTGTGTGAGACGGGGTTGTGTGTCCATGCCATCTTACAGATGTCTTTGTCAGAGCATCTCTGTGCTGAGATGGCCACTCTCTTCCCCCTGATAGATAGCATGAGACACGCGGGGTGTTTGGGAGAGTTCAGCATCTGTTTTTCTTATGCAGCTGCAGCAGTGTGGATGGAACACATCCAGATCTACACACCCGCTCAGTGTTTGTGTGTGTCTGTCTGTGTGTGTATGTTTGTGTGTGTTTATATGCATGCCTACCTATTCTTTGAGGACAAATTTGTGCCACATGGTGATAAAAATCATCTTTTAGGCACGTCAACATGTTGTATGTTAAATAAAATAAAAAATACATTTAAAAATATACATAATAAAGACTTTTATATTGTAACCAAACAATATATTGCTAAAATATATTACACAAATAAATGCTATTCCTTTATTATTTTCCTAAAATAGATATTGTATATATATGTTGTATAAAGATGCCCGCCGTGTATCGCAAAGACACCTTTTCTAGCTGAAGAGCCTGAACACAGCTGTCAGCTAAGGCGCAACTGCTGTGGCGAAGGAACATAGCATTTCCGTTATGTTGTAACCATTTCATTCCCCAGCGGGAGGGGAACTTCAATGCTATGTGGAAAAATTTCCACTATGGGGAAATATATGGAAAACGCCACAGCGATTGAACCTTACCACGTCACTGGTGAGAGGTTTGCCAGGCTCTTGGCGTGAGTGCACCATCATCACCAGAGACGCAGCCCTCCAACGTGTCCCCTGGCCCTAACTTACCTTACTTACCTGTGAAGCGCTTAAAGGCTTATTTATATTTTTTGGGGAGTTGTAAAAAATACACCTAGTTAAGTTTCTAGGAATTTTAAAATACGTCCCGATAGGGAGGACGCTGCGGAGGCCACCTGCTACCCAATGGGGAGACCTGGTGGCAAGAAGGCAGATGGACTAACCCTGCGAAGGGGGAGTACACATATAAAGGATGGTTGCAGGGAGGGAAGACACAGGCTCGCCTAAGAGGGGGAACTATACCGTGGCTGAGTGAAGCATATGGGATCGCGCATAGCAGGCACCTATACCCAGAACGCAGGCTGACCATGCCAACAACGTAATGGGCCAGGCACCCGACTCCTCCACTGAGTCAGGTGCTGGGGGCCTCGGAGGAACTCTGTAGGGTTCGCCAAATGGGGAACTCAACTGAGCAAAGTAAGAAAAGCGCACGCATCTCTGTGTTAGAGAGAAAGGCGCAGCAAGCGTGGTACAACACCGTACCGAATTTCCTCATTCATTGGAGTTCACCAGCACACGTGAGGAAATTGGTTCCACCCGAAGATTATTAAATCTCACGAATGTATTAGGTGTCGCCCAGCCCGCAGCTCTACAGATATCTGTTAGCGAGGCGCTGCGTTCTAACGCCCAAGAAGAAGCGATGCTCCTAATGGTGTGCGCTCTCACTCCTGGGGGACACGGCTCGCCCTGGCTCTGATAAGCGAGGGAGATGGCATCCACTAACCAGTGGGCCAACCTCTGTTTGGATACGGCACTTCCCTTTTGCCGACCGCCATAACAGACAAAGAGCTGCTAAGAGGATCTAAAGCTCTGAGTGCGGTCCACATAAATACGCAGAGCGCGAACAGGACACAGCAATGAAAGGGCTGGGTCTGCCTCCTCCGAAGGCAGCGCTTGCAGGCTCACTACCTAGTCTCTAAACAGTGTGGTAGGAACCTTGGGCACATATCCAGCCCAGGGTCTTAGGATCACGTAAGAGAAAGCCGGCCCGAATTCCAGCCACGAATCACTGACCGAAAATGCCTCCAGGTCCCCGACCATCTTGATCGATGCCAACGCAACCAGCAGAGCTGTCTTCAAGGACAGAAATCTGAAAGATACTGAGTCGAGTGGTTCGAACAGATCTCCGCATAGGCTCATAAGCACTACAAAGAGATCCCAAGAGGGCATGAAAGGGGGGCGGGGTGGATTTAATCGCCTTGCCCCTCTGAGGAACCGGATGATGAGGTTATGCCTCCTCACGGTGCCACCATTCACCGCGTCATGAGCCTAAATGGCAGCAACGTAAACCTTCAGTGTGGAGGGCGACAGCCTCCGCTCCAGCCTATCCTGAAGGAAAGAAAGCACAACGCTAATCTGGCAAGTCCGGGGGTCTTCTCGGAGAGAAGCACACCATTCAGTAAATAGACTCCACTTCAGGGCGTAGGCATGCCTCGTGGAGGGTGCTCTAGCCTGAGTGATGGTGTTAACCACCGCAATCGGTAGGTCACCTAAGTCTTCCTCGCTCCGTCTATGGACCACACGTGGAGGTTCCAGAGATCTGGGCGTGGGTGCCAGATGGTGCCCTGTCCCTGAGAAAGAAGGTCCTTCCTCAAAGGGATCTGCCAGGGGGGGCCGTCGCGAGGAGAGAGAGTTCTGATATCCAGGTCCGGTTGGGCCAGAGCGGCGCAACTATCAAGACTTGCTTCTCGTCCTCCCTGACCTTGCACAATAACTGCGCGAGTAAGCTCACTGGGGGGAACGCGTATTTGGCTGTGAGCCAGTGCATCTGTACCGAAGGAGCCCTCGGTCAGGGAAAAAAAACACTGGCAATGGGCGCTCTCGGAGGAAGCAAACAGGTCAACCTGGGCTTGCCCGAAGCGCGCCCATATCAGCTGGACAGACTCGGGGTGGAGCCTCCATTCTCCCGGACGTGGAAGCTGCCATGAGAGCGCATCGACTGTACGGTTGAGCTCGACAGGGATGTGAATGGCACGCATCAATTTTAGCCGTGTATGACTCCAGAGGAGCAGACGGCGTGCGAGCTGAGACATGCAGCGGGAGCGGATACCCCCCATACAGTTGATATATGCCACCGTCGCCATGCTGTCCGTCCTGACCAGCACGTGCTTCCCCTCTAACGCCGGTAGAAAACGGCATAGAGTGAGATACACTGCCAACAGCTCCAGGCAATTGATATGCCAATGCAGCCGGGTTCCTTTTCACGGACCCGCAGCTGCATGCCCGCTGAAGCGGTCTCATATGGAGCAATCCGAGCGGCGTGACAGGGCTGCGGATGCCATATGCCCCAGGAGCCTCTGAAATGATTTCAGAGAGACCACTGTTTTCCTGTCGAACTCCTTCAAACAGGTCAGCATCAGCCCGTCATGGTGATCGAGTCCAGCTCCAACCCGAGAAAAGATATGCTCTGCACGGGGGCGAGCTTGCTCTTTTCTCGGTTTACCTGAAACCCCAACCGGTCGAGGTGCTGGAACACCCTGTCTCTGTGCATAATCAAATGATCCCGCGAGTGAGCTAAAATCAGCCAGTCGTCGAGATAATTGAGTATGCGAGCCTGCGGAGACAGAGAGAGCCCGAAGGGGAGGACTTTGTGCTGCCGTGCTCAACCTTCGAACGCAAACCGCAGAAACTGGCGGTGGCGTGGAAGAATGGAGAAATGAATTTACGCGTCCTTCAGGTCTATTACTGCGATGCAATCCTGAGGACGAACGCACCGGAGGATGTGCCTCTGCGTGATCATTCTGAACGGCAGCCTGTGCAGACAGCGGTTCAAAATGCACAGGTCTAGGATTGGCCATAACCCACCGCTCTTTTTGGGCACGATGAAGTACGGGCTGTAAAACCCGCTCCTCATCTCGGCTGGAGGAACCGGCTCAATTGCATCCTTCGCCAGGAGGACAGCAATCTGCTCGCGCAAGGCAGGGGCGGATACAGGGCTGACCCTGGTGAAATACATGCCGTGAACTTGGGAGGCCGTTCGGCGAATTGAATCGCGTAGCCGAGTCTGATCGTGCAAATGAGCCACTGTGACGGGCTGGCCAGCCCTAACCAGGCTGGCAGAGCTCGCGCAAGTGGCATCACAGGCATGATCGTTGACGCACCAACGGTGGGGCAGCACGGAGTGGGAGGGCTCAACAGGGGAGCGCTGGGGTCCCGCGGAAGAGCAGGAGGCAAGAGATTCATTCTCACCTCCCTCCCAGGGTCCTGAGAGGGGGCTGGGAGTGTGTGAGAAGGGAGACCGTCCTCCAACACTCTCAGAGCCGCTGGCGAGGTGCACCGATGCCTTCGAGCTGGAAAGCATGGCGTTCCAGAATGGCAGTGTTCGGGCTGACACATCCGGGGAAGGGGAAAAATGCTCTTTCATTGAAAATTTGGCGGCCAGCAGCTTGGCGTTAAAAAATGCCGTTTGATGTTGAAGTGCCCAGCCCTCCACCGGGGAAAGAGCAAGTTCCCTCTTTTCCTGATGGCCCGTCTCAGGGACACTTCGCGGTCCGTTTACCGAACTTAACGGCGCCCTGGGGCGGGGGCACTGGACGCCTGCAGGGTGCTCGACGCTGCCGCTTTGCCGGAGGAGCGGGCGGGGGCGGCGGAGCAGATCTTGAAGCCGCAGGCGGGCGCCCTCGGCGAGGAGCAGCTGAGGTGGATGGTTCAGCGGGGGGAGCAGTCTTACGGCCCTGCCGATAGATGACTTTACCCATCGCATCCGACTCCTCCTTCACCGCCGTGAATTTCTGGGTGAAGTGGTGCGTTCACCACTCCACCCAGCCTGGGATATGGGTGCGTTGAGAAAGCGAACCTTGTCAACATCACGCATATCAGCCAGGTTTAGCCAGAGGTGGCGTTCCTGGAACACTAGTGTGGCCATCGTCCTTCCCAGGGCACGTGCAGCCGACTTGGTGGTACGCAGAGCATAGTCGGTTGCTGTGCGAAGCTCGTGCATTAAGCCTGGGTCGGAACCACCCTCATGCAGCTGAGACAACGCCTGCGCTTGGTAGCGCTGGTACGTGGCCATAGCATGCAAGGCAGAAGCAGCCTGGCCCACGGCTGTGTATGCTCTGGCCCCGAGGGGCGCATATAACCTGCACGCCTTGGACGGGAGACGAAGCTGTACACCCTGGCTGCTCCACCGTCAAGGGTGGTGAGAGCGGAAGCAAATGCAGATCGGGCAGAGAAAGGTGCCCTCCAAGACTGCGTGAGCTCACTGTGCACGTCCGGGAAGAAGGTGACGGGAGGCTTAGAAGGCTTTGTCTTCTTCTTAGCCTCCACATAACACCCATCTAGTCGGTCCGGCCGTGGGGCTGGGGGATAAACCATCTCCAGACCCACAGCCAAAGCAGCCCGGGAAAGCACGGCCATCATGTCCGTTTCTGGATCCGACGCCTCGCTCACCACCCCGGAGGGAGGGAGCGGGTTCTGATCCTCGTCAGACAATGACAGCCCACTCTCCGATGCAGCGATGGACATCTGATCCTCGGTGTCATCGAGTGAGAAGGCGATCATCCGAGAGGATGGAGCGCTTCTCTCACTCGAAGCTTGGATGGAGCACGCTGAGGAGTGGGAGGTCCGCAAGCCCGAAGGCGGCGGATTGACTCCCACTGTAACCCTCAGATCTGCCCGAGTGCCAGCTGCATTGCGTGGGACAACTGCATTGCGCAGCTCTACTGTCTGCCACTGCGTGTCACACACTCTGGAACTGGTAGAAACAGCCTGTTGAAACACCGGCAGCTTTCTCGTTCTCTCTCCCTCTCTCTCTTTCCAAAGAAGGTTGGAGAAACCCTGAAGACTCTCTCAGTAGCGTGAAGGCTCTGAAAGCGAAAAGATGTCTTTGCGATACACGGCCGGCATCTTTATACAACAGCTGATTGTAATTGCTGCCAGCTGTGCACGCTGACGCCGCCAACTCATTGGCATTCATTGCTCCGTTTTATTACTCTTTCAGATGATTGATTTCTGACGAAATCCCCATAGTGGAAGTTTTTCCACAAAGCATTAAAGTTCCCCTACCGCTGGGTAACAACTTTGCACATAATTTTCCACATAAATAATAAAAAATAATAAAAATTATTATTAACAATATTATTATTATTGTTATTTAATTTATAATAAAATAAGAACTGTATTAAAATAAATAAAAAATTTAAATTGTAATTTATCAAAATATATTTTTTTTGTCAAACATCAGAATTGTTTCAGAAACAAGAAAAATATTAAACGAAAGGATCTATTTTAATGTTTCAAAATAACATTTGTAAAAACAAAAATACATTTATTAGTGAAATTTTTTATACTGAATGATGATAAAACATGTATTTATGTAAAAATTAAGCAACATTAGATGGACATGTACCTAGCACATTTGGTGATCATTCAAAATGTCATTATAGGTAAAGTTTTTAAAATGGATAAAACCAAGTGGCTTGACGTTTTAAGTGGAAACATATAAAGATTTAAAATGACATTATAATGTAATGCTATATTACAATTTGGTTGTGTTGATGCTTGGAAACACCTTGTCTTTGATCCACATTATATTTTGATGTTACACTAAATAGTACAGCAAAAAAAAAAACATTTATAGATTTATACACAGTTCAAAAAATGACTTTTTAAATATTCCAACAGTATTTTTGACTTCCATATGAATAACCCTGTCCATAAACAACCGGTTTACTTGTTACACAACAAGGATCACAGCGTGCAAACGTACTGAAACCATCTCGGCTTCATCCAGTCTGCCTCTCATAGCATCTACAACACACTTTCACCCAGCACCACTGTGGCACAGCTGTTTGTTGTGCATCCCATCAGCCAGAAGGCATATTTCACTTCACACAAACACTGAAGCTGACCACTACATGCAAAGAAGCCTATGTCAGCAGTCTGCATATTTTCGGGGCCTGTTCTTATTCTTCCTCTGGAGGACAACATTCACACTCGCTCCGTCTCCTAGACCAGATCGGAGAGGACAGACGGACTCTTTGACTGTCTCCCAGAGATATAGAGGGAGAGAAGTGTCCTCTCCGCCAGTGTCATAGGGAGAAGGGCTGATGCTCAGTGTATGTGACAAGGCCAGTCCGGAGTGGAAGGCCCCCCTGCAATATTAACTCTCATTTGGAGCAGCTGTGGCTGAGAGCATGAAACATTGAACAAAACAGCTGCCATGGATCCACTGCCGTCCTGCCAGCTTGCACTGTCTGTTAGTGCGGAGAGAAAACACGCGCGCATACACAAACAGACACACACAGACACATGCACGAGCCACTGACCTTTTCCAATTCAGCTTTCTGAGTGAAGTTGGTCCAGTGTCAGAGTTTAGCATACTGAAAGGTCTGGGAGGTTGCGGTAATGACCACTGACTCTGCAGAAAGGTCTGAGATGGCATGGCTTTTAAATCTGAGAGATGGCATGCAGTGAAATTGCTCTCATCGTTTTATGGGTTATTCCAATATCACTCATGTTTCATAAACCAACCTAGAAAGCAGAAAGCTTAGTAAAGTAAAAATCACTGCACCACTGACCAAACTTGTCTATGGAGTTTATGATGATAATCATTTATGTACAAAGACAGCTAATGTGTACATTTTATAAACCCATTTTCAGTATTCTTTGAGAAAGAAGAAGGTAGATATGTAGAAATCATTGCTAAACTTTTAATCTTCTCCTCATAGGATATCAAAGTAAGTTGTTTTGACTTGGGGATAGTAAATAACCATCTAACCACTCAAAACCTTAGTAATTGCATTAAATTGTCATTTATGAGTGTGTTTTAAAATAATTACATTTTATTTTTGATTACATTCAATTGTTGTTTTTAGTTTTTGTACACTTTTAGCTTGGGAATTGTGATGCCTTACTTCTCACTTGACTCAGACTAGCCATCATGCACTAACACAACCCTCAAAAAAGATGGAAAGAGTTTGAAAACCAGAGCTGCATCAAGAAGCTAACCTAAAACCATGACTGCCACCTTTAGATGAAGCATTTGCTAGGATTAGTTTCTGCTCTTTTTAATGGTTATCATCAATGTTTTTTTTTAAAAGACAGTTTACCAAAAAAAGAAAATTTTGTGATAATTTACCTTCACAGCATTCCAAAGCTGCATGTGCAGAATACTAGAGATATTTTAAAACATGTGGATGAGTTGTTGTTGTTTTTTTGTTTTTTTAAAATAATTAAAATAATTTTAGGGGCTATTTTAATTTTACTCTAATTTAGGGGCTTTTAATATTCATTTAGGACAGTGTAGCTTGGATACAGGAAAGCATAACGAGCAGAGAGAGGGGGAAGGATCGAACTCTGGTGTCTTTGAGCACCTCAGTGCTACATACAGGTAGTATGTTGAAGCACTAAACTACTAGACTATTGGCGCCAACAGAATGATGATGAATTTTGCTGACCATTGATAATAAAATATAAGTGGCATGAAAATGACAGCTAAAAAAAAGGCATTATATAGGTACATTTGACTTACTAGCACAAGTATATACATTATTAACAGTGACCTGTGAATATGTATTGTATGTTCAGTAAAAAATATATATACAACATTTTAAATGTGTTTGTATTTATAAATTCTCACTATAGACCAAATGTGTGTGAAAATTGACAAACTGATAATTGATAATTGTTAATATCAAAATAAATATAACCCAAGTGTATTTAAATGTAATGTATTGTCTATTCTACTGCACAGATATAATATACAATCTTATAAATAAATGTGCCAGGGGGAACTGTACCAAAATTATTTTTCAGACTGATGCCATTTGATGAAGAACCTTTTATAATCTAAAGAACCCTTTCCACTTTATACAAAAAATCTTGTTTCCATTGATGTTAAAGGTTTTTCATGGAATCATTTCATGAAACCTTTACTTTTAAGACTAATGTGTTCACAAATCTGCTTTCTAATCTGCTTTTGTATTTCACAAGACAACGGTTTATTTTAAACGAGCCATGGGTGTAATGTGGATTTAACATACATGCGTTCATTTATTTAAGACAAGAGAACATGGAGCCTCTGAAGAGTTTCCATCTGATTTTAAGTGACATGTCAAAAGAAATAGTCTTCCTGAAAGCAGCTTTCTCAGGGGAGCTGCTCCTGTCTACCATGTATGCAAGTGCTGCTACAAGCTAACGCTCGCAATGTAAAGTGTCAGTGACAGATTCAAAGGCAAATGGGCCTGAATAATTGATCGGGTGGGGGCTAGCGTTAGCGGTAGCGCAGTGACTCGCTAATGACAGAGAGTGCATCAATTTTACAAGAACAATTAGCAACAGGAGTAATTACACTTATCACCGTTTTATAAAATCACCTCCCCTGCACACCCCACGCACTCATCATGTAAAGGAGTTTAATCAGAGAAGTCAGGCTTAAAATGGATATAGAGCGTTTCATCAGAATGGGATTCAGTCAAGGGAATCGCCAGCAAATGACGGTTATCCCACGTACAGTTTAGCTTTTATTTTTGTGGCTATGAACATATTAAAGTCTTTGCAAATTAAGTATCTTTTTTGTACATTATTTATTTGTTGCCGTTTAGATATCAGTATACATTTATTTCAATGATGTCAACTACTGTAACAGAAGACTACAGGTAGTACAAGTTTAGGTTTAGGGTTTAAAAAAAGTAGATATTTACTTGGAAAAGTAAACAGTAGAGTGTCTGTGGGGATAACTGGCAACATTTTATATGTACAATTACAATTAGAGCCAAATAGGAATAAATGATTGAGCCAAAAGGAATTCTAAATTAAAATAGAAATCTAATTAATAAAAAAAAAAAACTAAAATTAATTTTTTTTAAAAAGGTTAAAAAGTCAAATAGCAGAATGAATGCAGGCAGCAGGAACAAACAAAGTGAAGTAAAAGTAAATAATATTCACACGTGTTTCAGGCTGTTTTGGTTTGGTTTTGATGTATTTCAGTAAGCCATAACAGATAACAAATATTTATTTAGAGCAGGTTTTCTTGGCTTAAACAAGCCCAAAAGACATAACACAACACATTGATCTTGAGATAGTCCTCATAAGCCTGGTTTCCTTTACAGAGTTGCACAAACATCTTGATAAAAACTCTTGTGAAATGGTAGAGTTTCCGTTAACCAATGTTATGCAATTAATTGGTTTATTCCTCTCATAATAATTCATTTAAAAAATGATCATGACAACAAGTTTTGGTAGGTTTACTTATACTGCAGTCACTGCGCTAGATGTTAATTCTAAACAGCAAAGACATACAGTACAAGCTACATTCACACTGCAGGCAAATGTGCACCAAATCCTTTTTTTTTTTCATCCATATGTGATTCAGATCTGTTATTATCATGACAGTGTAAACAGCACAAACCTTGTTAAATCTGATCTTTTCAATTCCAATTTGTGCCACTTATCTGATCATTATACCAGTTATACTTGAGAATGGCCACATAGGAGGGGTTTCTGGGAATTGTTAATACATGCGATTTAACAGAGAAACTGTGAATTCAGAATTTCCAGATGAGCAGATCAACTTTTTTTTGAGTTTTGTAATGGACAAGGGCATCTTCTTGCATGTGCTGCATCATGACCAAGAGAGGTAGATTCTACAAATAAATCCATAACAAAATAATGAGAATGGTGACCTTTATGTACACAAAGTAACCTGTAAATGTGTAAAGGGGCCTGTATTAATTTATTCGCTCAGACTGACAGTTCTTGTCATTAAAATTCACCATAGCAGTGCAATGAAGATCAGCTCTCATCCACTAGATTTTGTTGTTTCTTTATATGACATCTTTTGCTATGCAGGATTTTCTTCTTTCCCACAGAAAATATGAGTGTGGGAAAAAGCCATCAAATCTGATTGGCTACAGATTATGTAAAGTACAACAAAGTACAGTAAAAATTAAACGTCTGTCATTATTTACTCAGATTTCACTTGTTTAAAGTGAATTTCGAAATAGTTCTAAATATTTAAAAAAATGCAGACATTGACGATGTTTTTCCTACTAAGGATGTCAATGGTTACCTGTCTTCAACATACTTCAAAATATATTCTTTTGTGTTTAACAGGAAAAATAAATCCATGTTTGGCAACACTTGAGGGTGTATAAATAGTCAGTATTTATTATTATTTTTTTATTATACAGTATTTATTTTATTATTATTATTATTATTAAGTGAGGAAATGTTCATTTTTGTGTGAACTATCCATTTAAGATCAGTCTACTAATAGTCATTGCAAGTCCATGAAAAGCCAATTAATGTATAGTCAAAAGAATATCTAATGGGCACCATCCAAATAAATTGTTTCCTTGCACTCAATTCAATAAGGCCCCTCAAAAAATTGAACGTCATCTAGATTAGAATAATGTATACAGCATTAAAAATACATTGGCCTCTGTCTTGACACCCATGATATGAACGCTCACCCTGCAATTCTGATGTTTTCCGCTAAATGTTGCACAAGACAACAACAACTTCATCAGGAGAAGGCTCAATCAGGCAAGAAAATAGATCTCTTGAAAAGTTTGCATTCTGTGTTTATGAGCCTTTCCGATTCTAAGAGAGGAAATCAAGACCTCTCCTGCAGTCAGATTGGACACTGGAATGTGGTCAAAGGCAGCAATTTGCATCTATCATCTGCAATTTGAAAGCAGTCCATCACATCTGCTGTTTGCCCAGTCAATGGCCACAGCTAAAAGACTCCAGAAATGAACTATTAGTTCACTCCTTCTCCTCAGCTCTCTCGAATGACTGGATATTTAAACGATTCAGAAATATCGCCGTGAACAAAGAATTGAACTTGGCATAACCTAAATTGTGTTAATTTGTATACACTGACTGTAGTTTACCAGTGGAGACACTTGTTAGGTGAAGGTTAAATGCTTTAGGCCTCATGCTGCTTTCACAATTTTGATATATATTGGGGTTATTATGCATTTATGATTATTTGATTTATCAACATTCCTTAGATGCATAATGTTTTGTTGTGTTTTTCAAACACCTGACCCCTTAAACACCACTATTATAGGAATATTGGCCAATAAGAGACTGGAACTGAAGCTTGTATGAGAGTGTTTGCAAGCTTTCTGCAGTATGTGAGCTCTGCATTCAGCGCCAAAAACAAAGTTCAGGGTTCATACGGTCATGGAAAACCTGGAAAAGTCATGGAATTTTGACATGGCATTTTCTAGGCATGGAAAAGTTTTGGAAAATCAGAAAAACCCACAAAATTTTGGAAAAGTCATGGAAAACAGATATCTGTATACTTGAATATAGGTTAGTTGTCTTTACTACTTTTCTGTCCTTGGCCAATCACATACTCTCACATTATTAGTGCGGTGTAAGCATTATCTAAATCAATTTTTTATAGATATAAATATAAGCTGAAACTAAATAGATTGTTGCATGTTTTACGATATGCTGTAATAAATTTGAACATTTTTACCACGCATATGAAGACATTGCATGAAACATTAGGTCATGAAAATTTACTTGAAAATCTTGGGAAAATCATGGAAAAGTCATGGAATTTTAGTAGTAAAAATGTGTATGAACCCTGAAAGTTGCGATCACTGATTCACATTAACAGGATTTTACTCATTTAAATTTTAAGTAATTTTCACATACTCAGCTGATATATCGACTAAGATACCCACCTTGAGAACCTTTAAGTTCACTTTTAAAATGTAACATATTTAGATGTTTAGCATGCTGAATAAGTACTGTATGGACATTGAATAGAAAAAAGTATTGATTCAGAATATTCATTCGTTCATTATCTACTGCTTATTCAGGGCTGGGTTGCAGGGACAACAGTCTCAGGAGCGAACTCCATACTTCCCTTCCTCTTCCAGGGGGATCCAAGGCTAATCCTAGGCAAGCCGAGTGACATAGGCTTCAGTGGGACAAGCCCGGAACATCTTCCTAGGTAGGCGTCAAGGAGGTATCCAAAATAGATGCCGAGCCACCTCAGCTGGCTTCTCTCAATGTGGAGGGGTAGCAGCTCTACTCAGTTCCTCCCGGGTGACAGAGCTCCTCACCTTCTCTTCATCTGTAAGGGTGTGCCCTGCCACTCTGCGAAGGAAACTCATTTTGGCCCCTTGTATCAGAGATCTTGTCCTTTCAGTCATGACGCAAAGCTCATGGCCATAGGTGAGAGTAGAAATGTAGATTAACTGGGAAATCGAGAGCTTTGCCTTTCGGCTCAGCTTCTTCTTTACCACAACGTGCCGGTACATTGACCACATTACTGCTGCTGCTGTGTAATGCTCAATCTCACGTTCCATCCTTCCCTCACTCGTGAACAAAACCCCAAGATACTTGAACTCCTCCACCTGGGGTAAGGACTTTTCTCCAACCTGGAGATGGCAAGCGACTTTTTTTCTGGTAGAGCACCATGGCCTAGGACTTGGAGGTGCTGATTCTCATCCCTGCTGCGTCACACTCTGCAGCAAACCATCCCAGTGCAAGTCGAAGGACCTGATCTGATGAAGCCAAAAGGACAACATCATCTGCAAATAGCAGAGATTCCTCGAACCAGATCCCCTCCAGCCCTGGGCTGTGCCTAGAAATTCTGTCCATAAAAATAATGAACAAAACTGGTGACAAACAGCAGCCCTGCCGTAGTCCAACATTCACCGGGAACAAGTCTGACTTATTACCTGCAATGTGATCCAAACTCTTGCTTCGTCCATACAAAGACTGAACAATCCTTAAAAGATCACCTCAGACGCATACTTCAAGAGCATCTCCCACAGAATACTGATAATAAATTTTTTAAATAATAGAGAATAGGAAGTATATTCTAAAAAAAGTATTTTTTTTAGAAAAGTAAAAGAGTTTTTTTTTAAGCTCAGAACTTTACCTAAACCCAACCAATAGTGTTTTCAATAGTAAATGTAAGAGAAAAGTGCATCATGGCCACATTTTTACCTTGATTTTTACAGTAACTATTTTGTGGAACCAAGACTCAAACCTCAACACTCTGCATCACAAGTACAACACCGTACAGTGAACTACCGAGCAAACTGACCATGCCAGAAAAGTTGTCCACATGGAAATAGAAGGCAAATATATTTGATAAGAAATCATAGACACTGTTAAGTGTTTTTTGTGGTATTTATTTGGCAATACACAGAAATTATCCTTGATTTGTAGAAAATGTTTTTATAAATATTGTTAGTGTGAAAAGAAACAAGATTTATTGGCATCATACTCCCTTTATTTTACCTAGAAACTGCTGTCAAATGTTGCAGTTTCACAAAAAATAGACTAAAGCACGTATTTCCAATGAACCTGTGTTGTTTTTATCAGCAAAGAATTTCCAGAAGATGTATGCATTGCTTTGCTTTATTTGTCTTCCTGGAAACAAAACCATCATGACGACAAACCCATCACGTTGAAGTGGCAGTTAGCACATATCATGATCAACTAAATGATGGGTTTTCAAAAGTATGTGCATCAAAGTCTCTTTAAAATAATTTAAAAATAAAATAATAATAATTTTAAATATGTTATTGATCAACTCAAGTCCAGACCCTCTGCTATGACCTTCCTCAATTTCACATTTGGCTTGTTCGCACAAAAAATGCCCATTTGAAATTATTTGTGCTGGCGAAAAATATATACAAATAAAATTTAAAATCAATAAAAAAAATTTTAAACTCCTGGAAAATGTATAGACCTTTGCCAGGCTCTATAAAAATCACTTAAATAAGCATCTTAGCCTTCATGTTTGGACTGGTCAAGTGTTGTGTGGGATGGCTGTGATCAGCCGTTTCACTTCATACTAGTATAAAGCAACCTGGCCTGGATTTCAGTCTGCTGAAGTCCTGATGCAATTCTCTGTAAGCCCTCAATGTATGATGTTAATATTATGTCATACTTGACCATGACTTAAAGTCATATTGCAATTGTTAGTGTTAAATCATTTAGGTGGAAAATCATGTTGTAGTCTAATATGTTTTAAGGCTGGGTTGTAAAAAAATATATCTATGGGTTCCTAAACCCAACAATTGATCCATGCTTTTTTTTTATCTGATGTATGAGCAAAACTCAAGGAAACAATATTTGTAATCGCACATCCTATCCAATAAGTCACAACAAACGTTTTTACATTAAACAAAGTCTTACCTTTCAAGTTTTGTCATTTCTATAACAAGATTAAAATGCAAGTGAACCAATCATTTCTTACCTCTTTACTAGCAGATACTGCACAAAATAAACATCAATGAACTTCAGAAGGAATGTGAAAGAAACTGTACAACTTCTACAACAACCAAAATCTCTCATGCAAAACTAATTATGACACCCACTGTTTAAAGGGGTAGTCCACTACGATATCATATTTTAAACTTTAGTTGATGTGTAGTGTTGCTGTGTGGACATAAACAACATCTCTGAATGTAAGATGCTCAAAGTTTAATGCAAAGGGAGACATTGGCTTTTACTGAGTTAGCTTAGCAAAGCCTACAGCGAACGAATTTCGGGACTACAAAAAAATACATCCGGGCTAATGAGATCACAAACGTTCCAGGTTACGCGCATTCACTGCGCATACACCTCGCGCAGCAAAGGGGCGTGGCCACAGAGTTAGTAGAGAAGGGAAAATGCCATCCAAGCGCTGCTATTTTCATGGATCTTGTTCTGTTTCACTATTTGGCCTTCCAAGGGCAAGAAGTAACCACAAAGAGAGAAGTGGTTAAAATTCATTTTTAATTATGTTCCAGAATATTATAAAAAAGATATAGCTCTCTGTGCAAAGCATTTTACAAAGGACAGCTTCCACAATTGGTCGCAGTTAAGTGCTGGATTCAGCCACAAACTTCTCCTCAAAGAAGGAGCAGTACCTATCATAAAAGAAGAAGCTGTGGATTGTGAGCCACAACCTGTAAGTAGTTCTTTTTGTTAAAATTGATATCTTACATGCATAGTTTCTAGCGTTCATTGTAGGCTATGTTGTAGTAAGGACGTAAACAAGGATATAAACAACGAGAAATGCAGTTTGTCACTAGCAATTATTATTAGCATATTAGCACATGCCTGCCAACATTTGTGCCAGAACGGGGTGTGTGGGGGGTTTGGTTTGGTGTGGTGGTCTCTGAGTAACAAAGTTGAGAACCCGTTGGTGGATGGGTGGGTGTGATGTTAATAACTGTACCATGTTTTCGGCCGGTGGTGATCATATGCTATACCAAAATTGATGACCTGGCGTGGGAATGAAATTACGGAAGTTTTCCGGGAGAAATAACAGGACGGGAGGGTGGCAGGAGATGGATGTGAAATACGAGAGACTCTCGGGAAAAACGGGAGTTTGGCAGGTATGATTTAGCTACAAATATATGTATCCGTTTTACCCCTGTAAACATCCACAATCAGTAAACAGTCACCAGCTACTGCAATGTATCTGTATGCGTCAGCATTCCGTGAGTTTTACATTTGAAATAATGGAGTATATTATCTACAGACATCCCAAGTCTCCCTGAGGCGCCGCCACCGCCCCCCTGAAGTGCGTTTTAATTTGTCCTAGCGTTACTACAGTACAATGTCATTACGATTGCATTTTTATGACTTTTATGCTTAAACCTCAGAAAGTGAACGAAAAACCAAAGTAGACTGTTTTATTTACAGTCGAGACATAACGTGTTCTGGTGACGTGAAGCCGATCCGCCAATCACAACACATTAGGTTAGCTGACTAATCAGAGCCCTTTGGGGGCGGGCCTTATAGGAGGAACCAGGAAATATGATCGTCGTTTCCATGTTAGCTTAGTAGCTGTATAAAATGAAGGTAAGATATGTGAACAAATAACGTGATTTTTTACAAATGAATGATGAACACACATTGTTTTGCACCCCATAAACACAATCAAACCTTAAAAACCCCACTGCGGGCCACCCCTTTAAATATTTATATTTGTAGACTGGAGTGGAATCATTTAAATTATTACATTATTTTTATTATAGATCTTTATTTTTACTAGTCACTTTAATATAATATAATATAATATAATATAATATAGGGCTGCACGGTGGCGCAGTGGGTAGCACGTTCGCCTCACAGCAAGAAGGTCGCTGGTTCGAGCCTCGGCTGGGTCAGTTGGCGTTTCTGTGTGGAGTTTGCATGTTCTCCCCGTGTTCGCGTGGGTTTCCTCCGGGTGCTCCGGTTTCCCCCACAAGTCCAAAGACATGTGGTATAGGTGAATTGGGTAGGCTAAATTGTCCGTAGTATATGTGTGTGTGAACGAGTGTGTATGGATGATTCCCAGTGATGGGTTGCAGCTGGAAGGGCATCCGCTGCGTTAAAACATATGCTGGATAAGTTGGCGGTTCATTCCGCTGTGGCGACTAAGCCGAAAAGAAAATGAATGAATGAATGAATAATATAATATAATATAATACAATATAATATAAAAAGGTTGGGTATTTTTTACACACTGTAAAAATCTGAAACAGCTTCAAAAATTTAATGGCCATAAGTCATGCTATCTTATGGTTTAGTTCATAGGTCTCAAACTCAATTCCTGGAAGCACCAACATTGTTTTTCCAACATTCTATTAATTGCTGTATCCAGATGAATTAATATCAAATCTAAATCAAATTGCAAGCTTGTGAATCAAATCATGAATTTTTTTCTGAAACTCCAGCACTAAGCTAAATTTGACTCCTTTGCATACAGACCAAACAGGGTAACACTTTACTTGAAGGGGGTGTTCATAAGACTGACATGACATATGATTATTGCCAGTATAATTGTGTCATGCATTTTTCTGATCACTTCCAGTGGAACAAACTGAGTTATTAAAAAATTCTCAATAAAAGTGTCAATGCTTCAATTCAATACAAATTTTAATTCTGTAGTTGAGGTTAAAAACAAATCATGTTTTAAAATTCACAACAAACATATAATGGCCTCATGACAATCATGTTTATGACAGATTTATGACAAGTTATGTTGTCTTGGTAATATCAAGTTGTGATGACAAAGACTGTCAGGTTATGATGTTTTTTTTATTACAAGTGGTCATAACAAAGACATCTCAAACAATGTCACCTTTGCATTTAAAATGACCTAAGTGAGCGAATGACACTTAATGGCAGTTGTCATTAAAATCTCATATATATATATTACACATGTCATAATTATAAAGGTTTCATGACAGTCTTATGAACACCCCCTTCATATAAACAGTTCCTTAATAATTCCATTCCATCCATATCATTGTCACAATAAAATCAAGCAGAAGTGACTCAGCAACTACTACGAGTTATCATAGTTCTCAAGGAAAGCGCTCCTCTTTCTCACTTTGTTTCAAAGTTCCAGCCTTTCCTTCCTCACATTCACCGCTAGGATCTTCCCTCCCGACAATTAGCATGATGTTTTACAGAACAATGACTTGTTCCCCCTCATCCCATCCAAGGCCAGCATTTCTAGGCCACATCTTTAACCCCATTGTCACAGGCTGACAGCGTAACATTTAGCTTGCCTGACATGTCCAGTTAGCTACAAGCAGAGAGTTTACCTGACACAGGGTGGCATCGCTAATCACTCTCCACTTCAGCCCGTCCTCCGCTTCTCCCCTGCCCTTTATCCTTCTTCTCATCCCCACACATCTTATTTGAGAGAATTAGGAAGGAATCAATCATTTGTCACGTCTATGTGTTGTTGCGGGCCTCTGCGGCCGGATTTCTGTCTCCAGGCTAGTGGGGAATGGGGAGGATCATGTAGCGCATGGAGGAATCCAAAGTGACGCAGGTTGAGGCTCTGGTACTTTCTCTGACAAACAGACTCCCGTTTCCCCTCAAGGCTTTTCTCTTCCAGCCTTCACTTCTACTGATGCACAGCAATATTTCTTGAGCAGACTCAGAGGAGCGCTGAGGTCCTGTTAAGAGCATGCAATCCATAGAGTTTCAAATCTGATTGCACAATACAGGAGAAAGTAGAAGACATCTAGTCAGCTCTTAAGTTGCATGAGCTGGAGCCTTTATGGGTACAAGGATGATGGATGGTGAAAAGTTGTCACGGCATTCATTTGGAAGTCAGTGTTTCTTTTTTCATAGGCATGATTTGTTAATTAATTGTATTATAAATCAATGCTGTAAATTAACTCTGATAAAATTTGTGTTGTTGCATAAAAAAAGTTAGCAATGATTTTCAGAACAATTGTATACAAAATACAATGAAAATGTTTTTGCAAAAAATAAGATTCTAATTATATATTTTAAAATTGCATTTTAAACCAGTGAATCCAACAGTCAAGATTGAAACAGTTATTTAAACAAAATAAATTCAACTGTAATTTTTATAAACTTTGTAAAATATTGTAAAAGAAAAAAAAACATTTAATGGTTTAATTAATGCTGTAGTTTGAGTGTACTAACTTTGAGTTAAAATTACAATAATAATTTTTACAGTGTTAAAACTTTTATCCAAAAAAATAAAAATAAAAAATTATAGTTTGGCTGTAATAAAAGCAGTTTTAATAAAAAAATAATAATTTAAGGTCAGAGATTATTATGTACCAATTATGAATATCAGTGAGAAAGGAGCATAAATTACCTGTATATCTCCTCCATGTGATTTCTACAGTAAAACTACAACTTTATGCTTCCCTAAAATATAAGAAAATGTTTTCTAAAATAAATGCAACTGACACAACTCCAAAGCTCAAGTATTTAAGACCTGCAATACTTCCCATTTTAAAACCATTCAAAACACTATGTCTGCAATTCCCCTGTGTGGATCTACATAACGATCTTGAGTTCTTACCACATCCTGACCTCAATATAGTAATTGCTCCATTTTCATTCATCTGCTTGCATGAAAGCAGCTTAAAGATAAGGTTCATATTCATCCTCTTTAGGTGTTTTTTGTTTTTAGATTATAAAATGAATATGTTGCAGATTATGGTGCATGTTATTCCAAGAGCTCTTGTTAATACAAGTGGGAAATACACAGAGCAGAGAACAAGTCAAACAGACATACATATTGAAAGAAAATACTCATGTAATACCAGCTCCAGTCAGTAGATGGCTTCATAATCTTCTGAGGAAAACAACAACTGA
>CAIGQV010016645.1:2232619-2246610 GCA_903798115.1 Danio jaintianensis
GAAAGCTCCCTTCAACAGCTGTCCCACATTTCTCTGAAACCTTAAGCCACTCTGTTCCCAGTAATCAGGTGGTCCACCAGATCAAATAAAAGCAGAGGTAGTGCCATTGTAATATGAATTAAACCCCTTAAGCTCTATGTAATGCCTGTGGTTAGACAGAAGTGCAATCGTTGCGTTGCACAGTCCTCTCTCTCTCTCTCTCTCTCTCTCTCTCTCTCACTCTCCCTTAAGGGACAGATACTAAACGTGTGTTTGGGGTCATCTGCCTCAGACAAACATCTGTGTCTCAGGGAGCAGGTGAAGATGGGAGGCCGTGAAGGAGAGGTGACACTCCCCCAGCCACCAGGGGGAGAGGGAGGTCTTCATAAATAATCTTCAAACAATCTGCCTCTCTTGACTCCCCTTATTAATTACTTTTACGGTCAAAATCAAACATCTGTCACTGTGGAATATACAAATTAATTATGCAGCTTCTTCCCATCAAGAATGATAGTGCTCAGGCTGTGAGTTTTGGCTTGCGGGTCAAAAATGGCTTGAGAGAAACTATACGTTTTTTTCAAATAAAATATTCACACTTCACAAAAATGATTTTCTCAAGAAATATTAGTTTTAAGGTTCTGTAGGGAACCTAAAAATGTTTCTTCTATTGCATCGCATTTAAAAATGCATTTTGTGATGTCTATTATATGTTTTTACCCATGCCTTAATATGAAACAACAATGATGTAAAATGTTTTTGTTTGTTTTTAAAGAAAGATCAAGTGTGACTATTTTTTTTGTCCGAAAAGCTATTTTTTTTAACTGTATGTCACTCAAAATATGGCGATTTGCTTTGAAATATTAATTATGTACACTTTTTACTGAATAATTTCTCAATTTTACCCAAACCAGACACCTATTTAAAGTTAATCAAGCACTATAACCTCCCACAAGAGCAACAAAATCACTAAATAGATTAAAACAGAATAAGGGGCTTATCACAAAAAAAAGCCTGGTAAATATTTTGGATTATGTTTTTTACTGAGAGAATAATACAATATTATACTGTCATTCTCATTTAGTACAACAGAAATTTGAAGCTTTAAAACATCATCTGTGTCACTTTGGATGTCTAGTTTATATAGAATAACTTGCATGCATCCAAACAAGATCTGTGTACAAATATAACAAGACATAACATCCCACTAAATCAGCAAAAGAAACACAATGGCTTATAAAAAATGGGGTTTGAGGAGGTGGTCAGGGTTAATGTTCATAAAAGTTTACACAGGTCTCGAGTGAAGTCATTTTTTCATAAAGTTTGCTCAGTGTTGGCAGGGTGGTGGGGGATCTTCAGCTGGAGCAGCTGACAGAAGACAGCTGTCTGCCTGTCCTCCAGCGCTGCAGTGAGGTGCCCTGGGACTTCGCCTGCTCAAGGGTCAACACCTTTGTTAGAAGGCAACATTTGGTACCAGTTATTGAGCGGCAGGGGTTCGCCTTGCCCTCTCCCACCATCTTTCAAAGGGAAAGGGGCCAGGCTGAGGCAGACTATAGGCTTGCCCATCATCCTTCAAAGCTGAAGGAGGCAGTGACCTTGAGATGGTGTGGGGTGGCTTTGCGTGCTGGGTGTAGCTGTGCTCTGCTCTGCTCCAAGACTGATGGAGGGCCCAGCTGACAGAGTGTGGAGGACTACACTTTGTCTTATGAGAAAACAGACGGTGCAAGCTGGATTTTAGCCAATTAGTGAATTAGTGAATTTCATTTTTTTATTTATTTAAATTTTTTACTGAACGTGTAGGATTTGAGCTGGACAATTTAGTCATGTGAGCTGTAGTTGTATCGCTGTGTCAAAGGACTGAGAATTAATGTAGCTTAATTTGCACCAAAAGCAAAAAACTTTGTATTGAGAACAATCATGGCTACTCAAATTAGGTCACGTCAAAGGCCCTTCAGAATGAAGGATTTCAAAAGGTGCCACGAACATTTTTCACTGCCTTCTTAAGGCGATAGTTCACCAAAAAATTGAATTTGTTGCTAATTAATTTCCCTTCAGGACATCCAAGATGTAGGTGTAGACATGTTTTAGTATAACATTAAAGAAGAGGTTTATCTGAAATAGTGGTCCTTAGTGATTCATAACGTGCTGCTCAATGGATACTGGCACATCAAAAAACATATACAAGCAAAACAAGTTTTTTGCTGTATTAGCACAAGTATGTCTTAAAGGAGACCTATTATGCCCCTTTTTACAAGATGTATAATAAGTCTCTGGTTTCCCAAGAGTGTATATGTGTAGTTTCAGCTCAAGAAACCACACAATTAATGTTTTATAACTCTTTGAAACAGCCCTTTTTAGGCTTTTATCCAAATTGTTCTGTTTTGTTGGCGCTTTAAATTCAAATGAGATTGTGCTCTTTTCAAAAGAGCTACAAACATCTATGCATCAGCATAGTTGCAGATTCAAAACAGGACTAGTGTCTAATGTATCTCTTTGAAAAACTGAAAATATCAAAATAAGCTTTTCAGAAAAAGGCAGTCTGTGGAGACTACAGTGTTCATTTGTGTTCATACAATCCTTTTAGTCGCTTACATTACCTTCAGCAGGTGAAAACTCTAATGGTGGACGGCTGTTTCTTACTCAGGGCTGTTTATGCTAATGATGGGGAGATTGTCACTAATGTGCTGGGCTTTCCCCCTCTGATGACATGTACATACAAAGGGAGAATCACATTTAAAGTGTTTCTGCAGACTGTTTTTTTTATCAAGTGTGGTTATAAAAAAATATAATATATTATATTTTACCATTAGAGTATTTTCACACATTGTTGCCACACAACTGTGCTTAAACCACTTGTAAAGTAGATTTTTGCATAACAGGTCCCCTTTGAGGTTTATTAAAAGCTGTCGATCTCCAACACAATGACAAAAATAACATTTAAAAGATATTAGTCTCGTCTGATTTCTAACCAATGAAATACTCTCTAGTATCTTCTGCGTCCTGCCCACTTCAAAATGCTAAAGCTGCTGACTGAAATCTGTCACTTATTCACTTGTAACAGAACAATCATGCAGAGTTTAGCAAAAACACTTGAACATATTAGGAAATAATAAACAGTAGTCAACACAAAGTTGATCTGAACCATGTCACACGTAGCTATTAGTCAAAACAATGCAGGGAGGAACACCCCCCCTTCCACCCCACAAAAAAGATGCTGAAATGTGCTGTGCATAAGACTCAGCTACAATATAAAAAAACGCTGTTAAAATGCAGTTGAAATTACATTGACTCACTGAACAAAGCTGCACATTCCAAGGCAGTATATATACGTGTGCACCTGTTCACACATGTAATATAATTCCACTGTTTCCAGGCAGTGAGTATCAAAATCATGCAAAATGAGCTAAAAATTTCATACAGCACTAGACATGGCACAAAATCTGACTCATGAAGTTTCACAGTTCTGAAGTTCTTCAGAAAGTTGCTAATGTAAACAGCCAATAGCTGCTAAGTATGGCATGGCATATTATGACAAACAACACATGCTCCATTATGCCAGCTGGTGTAATGATGTGATAATGTCAGACTCATTAACTTCAGCACACAGTTTATGGTGGCCTTTTACGACACAATTAATTGACTCACAGATACATTAAAACAAAAATAACTCGACTGAAATGCAGTCGCAAGCTCACATTTGATCTGTCATAAACACTTTTGATGGTACACTGAAAGTGGAGCTCACGCTAACAGTAGTGGGACAAAGAATTAACTATTGAGAAACAAGCATGTCACTGTTAACTTCCCATCTTTAGATTTTTAACAAATGCTTCTTTACCACAAATATGAAATTAATCTCAAATGCATACTGTAGCATCCAAGCTTAAGTTGTGTGCTCTTTATGTATATTTGATCTCTTTGCAATTGTAATGTCTCATGAAGTCTCAAACATGCAAATTATGTTAATAATGATCATTTTAATGAGACAGTTGACCCAAAAAAAATCTCTGTTAATTTACTTACCCTCAGGCCATCAAAGATCCAAGACTTTTTCTTCTTTAGAACGTTAAGTACGATTTTTAACGCTGAAGTCGTGGTCCTAGGTGATTCATAGATCTGGCAATTAAAGAGTAAAAAAATCATATACAGGTTTAACAAAATGGCTCCCACTCATGGCTCCTGACATATATTGAGGTCTCATGAAATGAAGTGATCTGTCTGTGCAAGAAACTGAACATTATTTAGACTGTTCGTCTAACATTTCTGAGTGTGTTCATGGCAGTCTGGAGCGTGAGCTTTCTTTCACATATAATGACGTATTCGCTGGTGCAAATTCACACATGAGCTGACGCTGAATGTTTACTACAGAGGGAGGACACATATGTTGTATTGTTGACTTGCATTAAAAGAATCTTCAAGGGCTATGGATTCAGCTAAAAATCTCTGTATTTAGGAAAAAAATCTCCCCTTGCCTACATCTTTGTTGTCTTGAAGGCTAATCAGATTAGTATGATCATACATTTCCTTTTAATAACGTAGGTTTTTTTGCATACAAAACGCCATATCGCATCTATGCATCTATTCTGATCAATTATGGAGGAGCAGAATTCTACAGAGAATCTTTCTGAAACACTTAAAGTCAATATGTTAATATAATATGATAATGTATTGTTGTGTGTGCTTTGGCCACTTCTGGTCTAACTTTATGGGGTTGTTAGTGAAAATCGGGAAAAGGGCAAGTGTAAATGCCCTCTGTAATGCATTTAAGACAGATATAAATCCGATCACTCAAACCACTTCAGGAGGTGATCATTCCAGACAAAACTAGACAATTCTAAATGTATCTGGTTGTTGAAACCACATATGTACATTTTTCTGCTCCCAAAATGTAAACAAACATAAATGTGAGAGCATGTTATAGGCTACATGATGCAGTCAAATCTAACAGTACTCAAGCAAAACACAATGCAAAGCCACAGAAGACAGTTAGGGATGTTTGTTACGTTGTTTTTTTTTTTTTTTAACCAGTAATGATAATTATAATGATATTTAGAATGTCAGGAGTGTTAGAATATTTAAAATAACAGCATTAACATTAGAGACGCATCACGCACCTGTAGTAGGCTAACTCTGAATGCGGAGGAAAAATGATAAAAAAATCTAAAGTTTCGTTCGTTTACAAAAGCACAGTATTGTAATCTTAAACCTTAGTTAAAGGAATACATTATGCAGTATCAAAGAGGCAGATTTGCTTTATTTCCATAAGTTTAAGCTTCATTAAAACAATCCCCAAGAGACCTGGGACTTTTCTCGAACACAGGATAGTAAAAATCTGACATTTAATCATGTATGAAGACAGCTTGATAAGAAAAGGAGGGGGAAAAAGAAAAATGATGCAAGCTGGTGTGTTAATCTGAATGACTTATGTTACCATGTTATTGCCAGTAATTTAAGGCCATATGTTTAAGCATTTTTTTAAATTCAGATCTCCGAGATGAAATGAAGAAAGGATTTAGTTAAGAGATAATATCTGAGCCTCTCAGATGAAGGTTGAATCAAAGTGTTCCATATTGAGTTTTTTTTTTTTCTTCCCTTTTAGCCTGAATTATCAGTAATTGTATACAAGCTGTCCACTGCTGAAAGATGAAATTACTTTTCTTAATCCTAAACTGGGTGTTATGAGCTATGCATTATATCTTAAAATAAATAATCCATCTTGTGAGACCTCGTTGATTTTGGTTTTAGTAAAGGATACTATATACAAACAAACAGCTTATGACAGATTGTGCAAAAAAAACGTATATTTGACAACTGCATCAGATTAGCGCAGGACAGGTCAACCATATAATCAAAATTCTTAAGTATTTTGGTCTGTTTTATCCTTTAAAGAAACTAATAATGAATGAAATAATTTTACAGTATGTTTTCCACAAAGCGCTCCATTGCGAGGTCCTTCTAAAATTAGACGTGTGGCACTCTTCTTTATTTGTAAAGGAAATCTGTTTTGTGAGTCAAGCTTTGGTTATCATGTGTTTGCAGGCCACAGACAGATGTCAGCAAAATCAGTGACAGCCGATCCTGCTGATCCTTCTGTAATTATGTCCAATGATCCTGCAGTGACAGTGCATGGAATAAATCCGTCGAAACCTCCTACACGTCCAAATGAGCCTTGTAAGTCCCGTCTCCATTTCCACCTGTCTTTTGTTGGCACATCCTCCTGCTTAAGTGGTGATCACGCTGCACGTTTCGTACCCATATAAATGTGGGAGACGACAAGCTCGTGCAAAATTTTACATTGCAGGGTTTTCTAAATATCATATTAGATAAACTTTACAGTGCATCCGGAAAGTATTCATAGCGCTTCACTTTTTCCACATTTTTTTTGTTGCAGCCTTATTCCAAAATGGATTAAATTCATTTATTTCCTCAAAATTCTACACACAATACCCCATAATGACAATGTGAAAAAATATTTTTTTTAATTGTTGCAAATTTATTAAATAAAAAAGCTGAAAAATCACATGTACATAAGTATTCACAGCCTTTGCCACGAAGCTCTAAATTGAGCTCAGGTACATTCTGTTTCCACTGATCATTCTTGAGATGTTTCAGCAGCTTGGAGTTCACCTGTGGTAAATTCAGTTGATTGGACATGATTTGAAAAGGAATACACCTGTCTATATAAGGTCCCAGTGTTGACAGTGCATGTCAAAGCACAAACCAAGCATGAAGACAAAGGAATTGTCTGAAGACCTCTGAGACAGGATTGTCTCGAGGCACAAGGCTGGGGAAGGTTACAGAAAAATTTCTGCTACTCTGAATGTTCCAATGAGCACAGTGGCCTCCATCATCCGTAAGTGGAAGATGTTTGGAACCACCAGGACTCTGGAGCTGGCCGGCCATCTAAGCTGAGTGATCGGGGGAGAAGGGCCTTAATCAGGGAGGTGATCAATAACCCGATGGTCACTCTGTCTGAGCTCCAGCGTTCTTCTGTGGAGAGAGGAGAACCTTACAGAAGGACAACTATCTGTGCAGCAATCCACCAATCAGGCCTATATGGTAGAGTGGCCAGATGGAAGCCACTCCTTAGTAAAGGGCACATAGCAACCTGCCTGGAATTTGCCAAAAGGCATCTGAAACAAAATTCTCTTGTCTGATGAGACTAAAATTGAACTCTTTGGAGTGAATGCCAGGCGTTACGTTTGGAGAAAACCAGGCACCGCTCATCACCAGGCTAATACCATCCCTACAGTGAAGCATGGTGGTGGCAGCATCATGCTGTGGGGATGTTTTTGAGCAGCAGGAACTGGAAGATTAGTTAGGATAGAGGGAAAGATGAATGCAGCAATGTACAGAGACATCCTGAATGAAAACCTGCTTCAGAGTGCTTTTGACCTCAGACTGGGGCGACGGTTCATCCTCCAGCAGGACATTGACCCAAAGCACACCGCCAAAATATCAATGGAGTGGCTTCACAACAACTCGGTGAATGTCCTTGAGTGGCCCAGCCAGAGCCCAGACCTAAATCCTATTGAACATATCTGGAGAGATCTGAAAATGGCTGTACACCGTCGCTTCCCATCCAACCTGATAGAGCTTGAGAGGTACTGCAAAGAGAAATGGGCAAAAATTCCCAAAGACAGGTGTGCCAAGCTTGTGGCATCATATTCAAAAAGACTTGAGGCTGTAATTGCTGCCAAAGGTGCATCAACAAAATATTGAGCAAAAGCTGTGAATACTTATGTACATGCGATTTTTTTCAGGTTTTTTATTTTTAATAAATTTGCAACAATTACAAAAAATCTTTTTTCACGTTGTCATTAATGGGGTATTGTGTGTAGAATTTTGAGGGAATAAAAGAATTTAATCCATTTTGAAATAAGGCTGTAACATAAAAAAATTTGGAAAAAGTGAAGCGCTATGAATACTTTCTGGATGCACTGTAGATCTATGAATTTGCATGATGTGAAAACATATGACCAGTGTCTAAAATTAACATTTAAAACACACAAAATGCAAGTAAAAGTCTACATTGGACAATATGTTAAACAGTGTTACTCGTAAGTTAGCTTTTTATTCGTTTGTTAACTTTTTAAATAAATAGTGATTAAAAAGAGATAGTTTAACAAGACTGTAAAATCAAATATTGGATATATATATATATATATATGTATATATATATATATATATATATAGTTTTATATATATATATATATATATATATATCGCTAACTATATATATATATCTATATATACATATATATATATATATATATATATATATATATATAATATATATATATTTATATATATGTGCGTGTGTGTGCGCGTGTGTGTGTGTGTGTGTGTGTGTGTGCATGTACGTGTTTTTGTGACATGTCAGGACACAAATCTGTATAATGACATTAGTATGACACAGGTATTACAAAAAGGAGGTGAAATATGAGGACACAGCTGATGTCCTCATTTCTCAAAAAGCTTATAAATCACACAGAATGAGTTTAATCAGAGAGTAAAGCTGTACACGGTTTCCTGTGATGGTTGGGTTTAGGGGTAGGGTGGGGTTAGGGCAATACAAAATACGATTTGTGCTGTATAAAATCAATGGAAACCTATGTAATGTACCCACTTTTCACAAAAACAAACGTGTGTGTGTGTGTGTCGTTGTTATTGTGTAGCATCTTGACCTTTTTACTGTACATGAGCAGCTCATGGCGAATGAAAAATGTCTTCAGTGTCTCTGTAAATGTTTCTTTACACAAACTCAGTCTCTGTCAGTGCTGTTTATTTATGTCTATAATGACATGCAACCGAAATGTCTAATTTCCTCGCAAATTTGGAAATATATATTTACCCATTTGTTGTAAACAAAACAAAAACATTTAAAATAGAAATTATTTTCCTTCAAGATAAAATGTCACAGTTAAATTGATAAATCCATTTAATAATAATAATAATAATAATAATTGCAATTATATGTTTTGTCTGTTTTATTTTTTATTAATACACAGCCAGAAAAATATATATATATGGCTATTGAATTTTCTCAAAAGTCACCTGCCATTGATGAGTCAGTGTGGCTTTTTGTGCTATTTGTAGGCTGTGTCAACAATTGAGGATGGTTACTGTACATCACAACTTGACCTCTGAGCCAAAATAAAAGAACATAAACTCTAAAGCTACAAGTTTGTTGAGTCGATTGTGTATTTTTACATACAACGCTCACATATTGAGTAGAACAATAGAATAATCGTGGCCTGGTGGTTAGAGTGTTGGACTCGTGATCCGAAGGTTGCTGGTTCGATACTCGGTACCAGCGGGAATTGGGGGTGGGGGGAGTGAATGACCAGCACTCTCCACCACCCTCAATACCACGACTGAGGTGAGTCCCTTGAGCAAGGCACCGTTCCCCCCAACTGCTCCCCGGGCGCCGCAGCATGGCTGCCCACTGCTCCGGGTGTGTGTTCACGGTATGTGTGTGTTCACTAACTGTGTGTGTGCACTTGGATGGGTTAAATGCAGAGCACAAATTCCAAGTATGGGACACCATACTTGGCCACACTACACTTCACTTCACTTCACTAATCATATCACTGATACAGTGCTGTCGTTTTTTTTTTCATGTATTAATTTACTTGCCATTGTTATATCTTTGGATATCAGGCTATATCAAAGGCATCTGGACTATGAGTCACAGATGATTCTTTTTTTTGCACTGCTGTTTGTTTTTCCTGTGTCCTCAATGACATCACCATAAAAGGACACTAAAAACAATGCCGTTCTGCATATTTTGCAGATTTTGGCATATGCTCCAGTAAAACAGAGGCATCAAACATTTTTGCAAACCTAAGCAGTCTGTGACACTGCCCACTGATGCCCCTACGAGGCAAAAGGTTTCCAAACAATTTCCTGCTTTTGTTTTGAAAGCCTGCTCAAAGAACAAGAGAGCTTTGCATATTCACAGCTCGGTGCTTGCGGGCGAACACTGTTTGCAGTTTGCTACTAGTTTTTTTTTTCCTTTCTGCCAACAAAGCCCTTGACTAAGGTCACAAACTATTTGTCCAATTCTGTTATTCAAATATAGATGATGATCACTCTGCCCAGCAGCGAGCTCCATCATCTCTAGCTATTTCAGCATATGCTTGCGAGATAATAAAAAAATGCAGCATTAAATATGGTGCCAAATTGAATTTCGTTCCAGGGTACATGTAGCAAACGAACCCGTTTTTCACAGAACCTGTTAAGCGAAGACTGTTAATGCCACTCCGGATGATGATGTTTTTTGCATAATATAATTTATAGCGGATGGAGGTCCATAAAGGGGGAGCATTGTAAAATATTTCCATTATGCCAGAATGTCAGTAGGTAGTAAAGGCTTTATACTGCTTTTATGGGTCTCAATCTGTTGTTGTTCATGGCAATTTTGGAATCTGTTAAAGTTTCACCGATTACTTTAATGCCTCTCTTCAGAGTGCCGGTATCTTTTTTTTTGTTTTTTTTCGGAAAAGATGTGCGCTTATACCTTTGACCCAACATAAAAAGCAATGCCGAGCTAGAGGAAAGTTATGCGATTGATGTTATTATAGAAGGTCTTTCTTTTATAGAAGTTATATATCTTTCTTTAACAGGGCTGTAAAGGTTACACAGTCGTTTAAGCAGCAGTTGAGACAGATTGATGTTTGTGTCATTATGGTTACAAATGAAATGTGCCTGACTTGCTGGCCCCCACATAAAGCAGAAATGAGCTTCATCTATCATTAAAGCTGCTGATAAACTTACTGTTTGCTTTGCCCTTTGTTTACAGTTTAGGCATTTTCAAAAAAGAATGGGCCCATTTTAGTAACTCTAAACCCATGTGACCCAGCAGTTGGTTAGTCAATATTCAGATTCACTCTTTTAGGTGGATGTTTATCGCAACTTGGTCTAATTTGGTCTAATGACAGACGGAGGCAGCATTCCTATGCAGGAAGACATCAACCAAATTCTGCTTTACTTGATCAAATGATTTGATTTCTGATCAAATACTTTAGTCTCCTTGGCTGCCTTTAAAATCCCCAAATCCTGTGCATTCTATTCATGACAGCTAAGCTAAAAAATTAAGATGGCATCTTGAAGTGCAGCTTAGGTGTCATTTTGTGTGTAAATGTACATTTTTGACAAATGTTTTCCACTTTTGATGGCATTTCTAGCGAGATTAGTATTGTAGAAAGCAAATAGTCCCTATAGTTATCATCAAATGTTCTGCTTTTTACAATAGCAGAAACCTTTTTGATATTAAACAGAATTCTTTTCTTCAGGTTCTATAAAGAACCATGCTTTGAAATTGCTGTAAAAGTGCTATGAAATATTTTAATCATATTTTCATTAATATAAGTATTAAGAATGTTTATTATTTGAATATTAAAATAATTAACATTGCTGTAATTCTATATATTGTTTATTTATTACTTTTACTACTTACTTATTACTATTATTTTGTCTGGTCTTGCATCTTGCAAGCTTTGTTCAAGTTTAATGAAAATTATAGGTAATAATAAACACCCAATAATGAAAATTCGGTCATCATTCACTCACTCTTTACTTGATACAAACCTTTTAGAGTTTCTTTCTTCTGTTTAACACAAAAGAAGATATTTTGAAAAATGTTGGAAAACTGTAACCGTTGACGTCCATAGCATTTGTTTTTCCTTCTATAAAAAAGTCAATGATTACAGTATTTATTTTGTATTCAACAGAAGAAAGAAACGCATAAAGGTTTAAAACCCATTGAGGGTGAGTAAATAGTGATTAAATTTGTATTTTTGTGTGAAACTATCATTTTAATTGCTTTTATTGTTTTTTGTTGACGTGAAATAACAATGACAGAGTATATACAACAGGTAGAATTGTACAGTCAACACTGTACAATTTACTGAACATAAACAAAAACAGGTGGCGCAGTGGGTAGCGCTGTCACCTCACAGCAAGAAGGTTGCTGGTTCGAGCCTCGGCTGGGTCAGTTGGCATTTCTGTGTGGAGTTTGCATGTTCTCCCCGTGTTCGTGTGCGTTTCCTCCGGGTGCTCCGGTTTCCCCCACAGTCCAAAGACATGCGCTATAGGTGAACTGGGTAAGCTAAATAGTCCGTAGTGTATGTGTGTGAATGAGAGTGTATGAGTGTTTCCCAGTGATGGGTTGCGGCTGGAAGGGCATCCGCTGCGTACAACATATTCTGGATAAGTTGGCGGTTCATTTCGCTGTGGCGACCCCTGATACACTGGATGGTAAATGATGTGTTCGCTGTTCATAAGCTGTAACCATATTGTGCATCTGTAATCCTACCCAAAATCTAAACCCAAATTCTACCTTACTAACTATTAATAATCAGCTAATTAGAAATTTGTTACATAAAAAAAATTGAGGACCATACTCAACTTTTCGCAGGCACAATATGAACAGTACATTTTCTATTAAATTATGCAGACATTTCCTTCAACTTTAAAACATAACATAATGCAATTAGGTATTCAGAGTACATGTAAAACATCTGTCAAAAAAAAAAAAAAAACACGGTTCATTGGGCCATATTCTTTTACAGATGTATTACAACAGACAGGTGGAAATACATACTCAATCCTTGTTTGGATTTGCAGACATCTGCCAGAGCAGAATATCCCTGTATTTAAAAGCCCATTCTGTGAAAAAGGAAAAGTTAACCTAAATAAATATATTTTTTTACATAAGGAGGAGTTAAGTGCATGTCTACACAAACAAGAGCTTAAGCAGGACTGGTTAAATGAAGCGCCGCATTGTTCTTAATACCGAGCTTCCGCAGGGAATATCCTAAAGCACCCTGCACCATATGCTCCAAAAATAATGCTTCCCCAAGATACACCTTATCTTATTCTGCATAATTCAAAAAGTCTATGAGAGTCTCATATATTTTCACTTGATTATCATTCAAGTGTACTTGCTGATGAAGCCTCTCCTCTCCTGAAATCTAATCTCCTTTTCAGCGACAGCCCCGGGGCCCTTCAGGAAAATCCCCCATTACCACACACCATGTGTTGGTCTGTTTATTTTTTATATATATATTTTTTTTAATATTATGAAACCCTGTAAACATCTGTCTAGTCTGTGTATAATCTGTCCAATGAAAATGTTCATGTTTTCTTGAGCCTTTTTTCAATATGTCACACATTTATGAGCTTAATGTCGGAACAGTGGAGTCAAAAAGCCTGTGAGGACGTCCTCTCTCTGAATCACAGTCTTTAGTGACCCTCCTCATCATCTTCCTGATATAGTGGGAGTCTGTAGACATGGCAGATTGAGAGCTGTTGTGGTTCTTTACTCTGGTCAGATCAAGAAACAGACGTTTGAACAAAATGTTAGCTCTATTTATCAGTTCAGGAATTGAATGTTGATGCTAAATATTAGAGATGCATTTAATAATGTATGAATAGTAAATCTAATCATAGACATGATGCTTTTGCAGGCCTCACAGGTGAATTTGAAGTTACGGCTGGTTTGTGTGACCATTTTAAACTGTAAATTGGAAGGTAGATCATAATGTAGTTTTCATCTCATTAGTTTGTGGTGATAATTAAAAAATATGTTTGGTAATTAATGGAATTCATTCATTTTCTTTTCGGCTTAGTCCCTTTATTAATCTGGGGTCGCCACAGCGGAATGAACCGCCAACTTATCCAGCACATGTTTTACGCAGCGGATGCCCTTCCAGCCGCAACCCATCACTGGGAAACATCCATGCACTCTCATTCACACACATACACTACGGACAATTTAGCCTACCCTATTCACCTATACCACATGTCTTTGGACTGTGGGGGAAACCGGAGCACCCGGAGGAAACCCACGCGAACACGGGGAGATTAATGGAATTATTCATGTAAAGTAATTGTAGTGTAAGCGGTGCTGATGATATTTAGGAAAAATTGAATCTCACCACAACAATTAAGGTAACTGAAGAATATTGTGTGTGCGTGCGTGCGTGCGTGCGTGCGTGCGTGCGTGCGTG
>CAIGQV010016645.1:2246620-2347177 GCA_903798115.1 Danio jaintianensis
GTGTGTGTGTGTGTGTGTGTGTGTGTGTGTGTGTGTGTGTGTACGTGTTTTTGTGACATGTCAGGACACACATCTGTATACTGACATAGGTATGACACAGGTATTACAAAAAGGAGGTGAAATATGAGGACACAGCTGATGTCCTCACTTCTCAAAAAGCTTATAAATCCCACAGAATGAGTTTAATCAGAGAGTAAAGCTGTACACTGTTTCCTGTGATGGTTGGGTTTAGGGGTAGGGTGGGGTTAGGCCAATACTAAATACGGTTTGTGCTGTATAAAATCAATGGAAACCTATGTAATGTACCCACTTTTCACAAAAACAAACATGCGTGCGTCTGTGTGTGTGTGTGTGTGTGTGTGTGTGTGTGTGTGTGTGTGTGTGTATGCATGCGTGTGCGGGTGCGTGTGTGTGTGAAATAAATCTAGAAACATATAAAAATATCTTGGACCTATTGTGATATTTAGACTGTTGTGTAAAACAAAAATATGTTATTGAGAAAAACAACCAGCCAGCAGAAAGTCCTGTAGATTGACATGATTGAAGCCTGGAACATGATTTAATCCAATCTAAATGCCACTTCAGATCAGGACTAGATTGAAACACAATTGAAATGAAACGAGATTGAAGAAATCTGGGTGGAATAATAACGTGCTTTACTTAAACACCAACATGAACATATTTCTAAAATACATGATAGGGATTATTATGATTAAGTCCTCAGAACTGTAAATACATTTACAAGATGGATTTTGTGAGGTCACTTCGACCAGCTTAAAGCCTGTTGCCTGAAACTTCAGTATATGGGTTTTATTCTAGATAAAAAGGATATGGAATGTCATATACGTTTATCAGAGTTTTGAAAAGCATCAACAAGATGCATGCTGTTATTGCTAAACAAGACTTGTATACAGTTTCAAATCTATAGGTACAATTGGATATTTGAGACATATCTAAATAGAAAAGAGGTTCATTTTAGCTTTGCAGTCAGCATTGTCCTTTTCACTTTGCTAATAGCAATAACTTAGCAGGCCATTTCTCCATTTGGGACTGCAGTTACTGCCAAGCTATTTTCAGACTCAGCTTTTTGCCATTGGTCCACAGATCAGCATGGACCACAGCCAGAGCACATGTTACTGTTTCAGGCCTCCCAACATTAGTCTATAAAGGGAAATCAGGTTCTGCAAAAATGCTTTACTTTATACCAACTACTGTTGCTATTGTTACTACTGTATACATAATTTTATTTACTAAAAAGCATTTACAAATAAGCGTTTAACATGATGGTTCACATATCATCTTCTTTTCACATAAGACTTTGTTGACTAGAGTTCCACAGGCTTGCTTTGAATACATTCTGTATGATAAGAATCCAGTTGGGTAATTAAAATATCCGGAAGATTTATACTGGCAGACAGTGAAGGTCTAAAGCTCAGAGTGCCTTGTGATCCATCTTTCCATCAAAAAGTGAGAGAATGACTGCATAGAGCTATTGAAATGAAATAGAAGGCCGTGTTATCTTTTCTAAGGATGATTTAATGCCCTGCTTCTTTGACTTTGCCCTAAGCTAAGGTTTTCATTTACCTGCTTAGTATGGGCTTTTATTATATATTTGATTTCTTGGATAATTGAAAGCTGTGATTCTGTATGTCTGTCAGTTTATCACTTGATCAGTCTGTTTGTCCATCAGTCTGTTCATTTTTAGATCGGTTTAGTGAGTTGGTCAATTTGTCTGTCCATCTTTTGTACACTTGGTCTGTGTATCTGTCTGTCCATTTGTCGATCAATTTGTTTGTCTGTCTGTCTGTCTGTCTATCTATCTGTCAGTATGTTTATCCATCCATCTGCCTGTCTGTCTATCTGTCTGTCTGTCTTTTAATCGGTCTGTCTGATGACTGGTCTGTTCATTGTTTGATCAGTCTGTCTCTCTATCTGTCTGTTGATCAGTCTGTCTGGATGTCAGTCTGGATGTCCATACATCCATTGATCAGCCTGTCTATTAATCGTTTGGTCTATATGTTGGTCAGTCAGTTTGCCTGTCTGTCCACCTCTCTGTCTTTTTGTCCATCTGTCGATCAGATAATCGGTCTAACTGGTCACTGGTCTGCCCAGCATTTGATCAGTCTGTTTATTGATCGGTTAGTCTGTCAATCAGTCTATTTGTTGATCAGTTGGTGTGTCTTTTTCATATGTCCATCAAATAATCTGTCTGTCTGATGACAATCTAGTCTATCAATCAGTCCATCCATCCATCAGTTGAAAGGATTGATTAGTCCTTTTCAGGCATGTGTACCGGCAGGTAATTTATGCTTCAAGAAATCACCCTTCATGCCTCTCTGCCTCTTTTACAAAATATCTATATATAATTTAAATGTAATATTATGCTGTTGTTTAAATAATAGAAAGAAATACTGTTCAAAAACCCACATGAAACTGCATTTGAGTTTGACATTAAGTGACTTGAGTGACCGTCGTCAGCTAGGAAATGGCAGACTTAACCATTAGACATTGCTAGGAGATTGCCTTGTAACCCGAGTTTCCCAAACCACCCTACCAAAAGAAGTAAATAGCTAAAAAAGCATCAGAATGCATAAATCGTTAGTCAAAGAGGAAAGGTAGGGTGCCCCCAAACACCACCACCATTGGACCATTCCATTTTTTTACTTCAGTAACAAACTTTTCTGTGACACCACAGTGAAATAATGAAGCATAATACATAAAGATACATCATAAATCCTGGTAGTTTTGACATCTGTCTTGCTACCATTGATTGACTTTGGAGTTTTCATTCCACTATGATAGCTAAATTTGCTTTTAGAAAAGGTAAATGACTGTACAATAAATGACGCTACAAATGAACCATGCTGAGGACACCTGCTGGTTACAACCAGAATAACAACTACAACAAGAATAACAAAAACTGAAGCCTGATATATATTTTGATTACCTTACACTGTTGAACGTGGGCTTAGATTAAATCAGTATGGTTCACTGGTTATGCATTTATATAATTTATTTCATTTCAGTTTCAGCATATGACCCTCAAAATGTCTGTGCACGGCCCTAGACCTTTGATCATTTAGACTGTTTGTCCTTCAGTACCATGTGTCCCTGTGTCATTTGAATGGTTTTCCTGTCCCTTAGTTTGTTTCTTTTTTATTATATACTGTGGTACAGTACAGTATGTGGTAAGCATGCACAGCCAACTCAAGCCCTGGAGACCAGTCTACTTTTTCATCCTTCATTTCTATTTAGACTGCAAAAGAATTGGCATAATAAAGCAGAGTGTGTCACATTAATTTATATTAAGACAAACTGGATATTGTTCAGACTGCTCACTTTGACAGCTTAGAAATGTGCAGTGAGCTTTTTCCTCACAGGCAAATCTTTTCAGGGACATACAAGATGTCAGTGATATAGTCGTGTTGTACATAAGCTATTAGTTTATACATTAATGTCCCTCATAGTGTTCAAAAGACAAGAGCTTCATAATTAAATCAGCGCTAAGCGAGGCTACGGATGCCATAAGGAACTTTGTGTTGTGTGTTTCGCTAACAGTCATGCCACTAAATTACACATAGCGAATGAGTTGCAGGGCATATTTTCACATTAGTCTTGGGGAGAGAAGCATCTCTTGCTGTTCACAAGGGATCTGGCTTGTGTGATTCACATGCTTGTGATTTGCTTTGAGAGGTCAAGCCTGGAGATTCCTGTGTTTTTGTTGCTCTGTTGAGGCTGTGCTAGTAAGGCATGGCTGTATTCCCTATAGACTCAGGTGCCAGTAACTGGGTAATGGGAAGCCGGTGGGTGAGAGGGAGGGGAGACAGGGATGACCATCTGCCAAGTTTGAGGGAAATCACACCAACGTGCAGGTGCTGCAATATTTTGCACATCACGCAAGGTAAAAGATTTGGTAGGTTTGGTAGAGGTTTGCAATTAAAGGTGCAATAGGTGGATTGTCTTCAGAAACTTTAGGCTGGTTGAAAGTCTCTTCACATAGCAATCAGTAAGTTCTTCTTTTCATACAATTTATTGCACTTCAAAGTAGACTCTTGCATGAGTCAATGCTTAATGTGCCCTCTCTCTATCTTGCACAATTCTCATTTAAACTTGTGGTCCATTATATTGCCAGCACTGTTGACATCCATGTTGTTCTTGGACGTCCGTTCACTTTTTGTTGGTACCATACCCTTCCAATCAATGCAAAGTTGGCAATCATGTTTTTATCCATACAAAGTACATGACCAAGCCACTGGTGTCTATTCTTGCATGATTGTTACTCTCTGATTAAGAGCCTTTCTAATGTCATCGTTTCTCATCTTATCCATGATGCGAACTCCAAGTATTTTCCACATTTTTTTTGTACTGTGTTGTAAAAAAATAAATGAATGAATGAGAGAACCCAGTCCAGGAGACTTGAAACAAGCAGAAACTTCTTTATTGAGACGTGTTGGTTAGTCTGCAGTCATACAGCGTCTTCAAGAAGTCCACGAGTCTGTAAGAGCCTAAAGGTGTCTCTTACAGGTCTGCAGTCTGCAAGTTTTATCACAAGTCTGATTTGAGACAAAGATGTCCTGTCTATAATGTGTTCTTAGGAGGAGGGGAGATGGCTAAACAAAGCATGCAAATGAAGTAGGTAGGTATAGGTGAATAAACTTGCCAAGTCACTGACCACACAAGTTTATCAACAAAGGGGTTTCTTTGGCCTGAAAGTATCACCCGAAGACAAAGGCAGAGTCGTTTAAAATCCTGCCCGTAGCATTTGCATAACTTTGGCTCAGCCAGTAGTCAGGAAGACTAAGGGTTAATGTCCCTCATGGCTGGGCTGTTACAGATTCGAGTGTGATATAAGTGATATAATTAAAAACCAAAGAGTATAACTTTTCAGTTATATGTAGATTATTGTTCATTTGAAACTAGATTATATAAATTTATATTTCCACAACTGCTACCAGTTCAAATACAAGTAGTTGTTTTTGTTCAGCACTCCTTAATGTCCAGGCTTCACAACCATACAAGCCAATCGGGAATATGAAGGATCTGTACAGTCTCATTTTGGTCTAATTTCTGAGACTTTTTGTTTTTCCAAAAGTTGAGCAGATTACTAATGGCATTCAAGGCCATGACTGTCCTTATTCTGATTATCTGTAGGGGTGTCACAACTTGCAGTCTGAATCACCCCAAGATACGTAAATCTATTGTTAAATTATGTGGTCCAAATATGTTCATCCATTCATTCATTTTCCTTCGGCTTAGTCCCTTTATTCATCAGGGGTCGCCACAGCGGAATGAACTGCCAACTTATCCAGCATATGTATGACACAGCGGATGCCCTTCTAGCTGCAACCCAGTACTGGGAAACATCCATACACACTCATTCACACACATACACTACGACCAATTTTAGTTTATTCAATTCACCTATACCGCATGTCTTTGGACTGTGAGGGAAACCGGAGCACCCGGAGGAAACCCACGCGAACACTGGGAGAACATGCAAACTCCACACAGAAATGCCAACTGACCCAGCCGGGACTCAAACCAGCAACCTTCTTGCTGTGAGGCGACAGTGATAACCACTGAGCCACTGTGTCGCCTAATGTACTTATGTGTATTTTAATATTCTGTGAAAGGTGTAAAACAATTGATCCAATCCAAATGTCTGGTCCAAACATTACGATAGTCTGTCCTACCTGCCTGTCAGAATTTTTTAATTGCATACCTCTGCACACCCTGTTCGTGCAGAAAAGATCACATCATCGGTGTGTTCACGTATGCGGTTCAGACAGAGAATGGCAGGCAAACATCAACAACCAACCTTCTTTTTTTAAATTTTGGTATTGTAATTACTCACTGTACTATAAAGTTTTGTTTCTCTCTGGTGAATGTTATGTGGTCTAGTGTGCATTCATGCGTTCAGAAGGCTTTGGAGGACAATTAGCAGGTTGGAACGTAGGCTTTCTGTGCTATCAGGCTAATGTTAGCATTTTCCAGTATTACCTATTGCACATTTAAGCTTTATTGTGATGGATTTACATTGCATTATTACATTCAACAAGGACTAAATGTTTTTATGGTTAAGTCTTTTACATTTTTGCAATGAAACTATAAAAAATGTTTTTAAATTTCCCATTAATTAAGGAATAGTATATTGCAATTGGCACAAAATATTATGCAGCAAAAAAAATTCAGCATTGATAAAAATAAATTCTGTCTGTCTGTCTGTCTGTCTGTCTGTCTGTCTGTCTGTCTGTCTGCCTGCCTGTCTGCCTGCCTGTCTGCCTGCCTGTCTGTCTAAAGTGCTTATATGCAATACACAAAGAAGATGTTGGACACTGCATGTACCCTTGGATTAAATTTTCATTCCGACGAACACACAAGCCTGATTTTGTAACATATTACATCTACCTTACTCGAATATGGGCTAAACAGTGTGTGCTTGCTAAAATGAATGTATGATGTTCAGACATAATATTACATCTGATGCAGATGTATAAATTGTTATGCAGATGTTTGGCTGCATGTCTGCCTTGACAATCAACTGTTTCTGTGTAATCCTGCGATCAAAGAGAATGAAATTAAACAGATATGCTTATCTAACGTATTTATGAGAAAGACGAAAGAGAGGCCACAACTGAGATATAAAATCAGAGCTGTAATCCTAATATGTTATCAAGGGGTAGGGATTGTGATGCAGTCGTTCAGGTGTACCAGACCAAAAGTCAGGGGATTAGCGGAAAGGTTATTGTAATTTTTTAAATAACACAGAAGCAGATTTTATTATTAAAAGGCTGAATGCACCATCTGTGCTGAAATACTTTTTTTTTTTTTGCTTGTAATGCATTACATCCCAACAATTCGCAATTTTGTTTTTCATCAAGTCAGATGTTCTGGTACACAGGAATTGTGAAGTGGTCCAATGAATTATGTCTGATACACTCTGAACATGTGTATGAAAAGATAAACTGTAGCCTTAAGTAATTACATCAGGCCATTGGAATTAAAGTAATATCATTTCTGTGTAACTCTACCACAGAAAATTGAATGAGCTGAACTCACATTCTGTCTTTTCTACCCCCCTCTGTCTGCAATTAAATACAGTACAGGATGCTCTGAATCTATAGATAGACACTAGAGCTGTATGATTCAGGATAAACTGAGAATCACAAAAAAAATGAGATCATGATTCTCCTATAATTCTAACTAGACCACTAAACAAAACTAGCATCATTGTTTTAGAAGTTCTGAAAAAAATGTTAATTGCTCCAGGCTGTCAAAAAAAAACAACCCCAAAACAAACAGATTTCTTGAATGAATAATTAAATAACAAATACATTGCTTTGCAGTTATGTGTTGCTGCCTACTGGCACTACAATATAATCTATACAATTTTTCTATGAAGCATCAAGTTACACCTGATTTATACTTGAGTGATCACTTATAAATGAGTGATCAGCATACACTGCATACCTGCACATAGCCAATGCCGTTGTGAGCATTTATACTTCTGCATTCTCTCTGTGTTGTTCTGGCAATAACACTTAATAACACAGAAATGCTAGTAGGCAGCGGGGTTTCTATGTTCTGCTGTGATATTCTTCACCTGTGTTTCGAGGTGACACTGGAAATACTACTGTAGAAGTTGCTCAAACTTACACTCATTCAGGGAAGAAAGATACTGACTCAACAACTTTAATCATAAAGTAAACACAAACAAAAAGTATCCATCTGGAGCTCTTCCGCGGGACTTTTTGAACACTCTTGCCACTGGCCTCGGTCTGCCCCCATTGCTCTCAGCACCACCCACACTCATCACAGCAATCAAGAAGACCAATCATAGCTCTTGTACCTTGTGTCATCACGATGCTACATTTATAGTTGCATTTTTTTGAGAGGTGTGCATCAGGGTCTGCATCAAAAGTATATGCGGTTGTGCGAAGTCTACGCTGGACCTGCCATGTGCACTCGACTCAGAACTAAAAATTGGCCTTTACTTTCATATGGTGATAAACTTTTATTTCAGTAATTTTGTGTTCATACTTGAGACTGAATCTAGTTACAAGACAGCTACTCTCTATTTTTTCAAGCACCAATCTAAATGTCCACTGTGATTGGTTGATAGCCAAAAAGTTTAACAGCCAAATGTTTTTATGTTATAACAAGATTATATAGGTTGAATCGGGATTATCATTTAACAATTAATCATGCAGCGAAAATAAATGCTTTAATCTCCATGAGCCAATGTTTTCACTTAATTTACATGGGCCACAAATAAAATGCTGAAGAGCAGACTTGGACAGTCAGCTATTCAAAGCTATTCTCCTGCTTTTTTTGTTTTTGTGTGTGCGCTCAACACCATGTCTCCATATGGCCTCATGTGGCACTAGCCTCCTCGTTTTTGAACTGTAGTTGCAGCTTTCCATGACAGGTATGCCAGGCAAAATCAACACATCCAGCCTGGTGTCTCATCAGGCCTCCTCTGGACTCATCTGTCCTGACGGACATTTTCTGTTTGTTGCCTGAGGGATTAGAGTGTGGACAGAACAAAGAAACAAGCATAATGTTTAGTGCTACAGCAGTTTGTATCTCCTGTCCAAAGGCGTAGAGAGGTGGAATATGTAATGATGTTTCTACTTGTGCAGAGACAATATATAGGACTTGATAGTATTGATTGAATATATAGTGCATTATTATGTTTAGCATACATTTATGTAACTTTTTGTGTGCTTGTTAACTAATGCATACACTACCATATTAACATTAAGGTCAACAAAAATTTTGATTTGAAAGAAGTCTCTAAGAATAGAATAAAGCAGTAATATTTTGTAAAAGGAGATTTTAAAATAATACGTTATAAGCTCCAACATTGTTGTTTATTAATTACATATGATTTAAAAAAAATCATATGTCTGTTTTTGCATTAATTAAAATGATTTAAAATGTATAATAACACACACACGCACACACACACACACACACACGCACGCACACACACACACATGCACACACACATAAATCTATGTATAGTGTACAACATAAATAAGTACACCTCTTTTTAAAATGTAATATTTTTATCAATTTCTCAGTGAATATATACAATATATTTTGGTGCATTTAAACAAATCTGTTTTATTAAACCATTTTATTCATTGAAATAAGAGTTTGGTCACCGAACATCATTCATTCATTCATTTTCTTTTCGGCTTAGTCCCTTTATTAATCAAGGGTCGCCACAGCAGAATGAACCGGCAACTTATCCAGCATATGTTTTATGCAGCGGATGCCCTTCTTGTGGGGGAAACCAGAGCACCTGGAGGAAACCCACGCAAACACGGGGAGAACATGCAAACTCCACATAGAAATGCCAACTGACCCAGCCGAGGCTCGAACCAGCGACCTTTTTGCTGTGAGGCGACAGTGCTACCCACTGCGCCACCGTACAGCCTGTCACCGAACATCATTACAAATTTTATTATTATAATTATTTACCCTAAGACCCTAAGAATTAATTTGGGTGTACTATTTTTTGGACCACGATCTTAAGTTATCTTGTTACATTAGCTCTGTTTTTTGGGGGTTTTTTTTTTGGTACCTACTATTTATATATATATATATAGAATTTTTTTTTTCTATTATTATTATTATTTTTTTACATTTTTATTTCTTGTAAGTAAATGTGTCAGCCTGCACAAAATGGCTATAATTAATTTCAAGCCTTCAAAGCTGTATGAACAGGCGAATAATGCTGCTCCCCAGATCATGAAAGGAAAGCAGACGTTTCCCTGCTACCAAAACAGCCGTGTCTGTGTCTGCTGAACTGTGACCCTCCAGAACGCCGTCTTCTGGCTCTCTGCAGGGTGGCAGAGACTGATGGTATTTACAGCTGAGGAGAGCTCGCACCGGGGGGGCTGCTCATATATCCAGGGGAAGCCACAGGCATGCTTCAGTAAGAGTAATTCAACAGACTCCACGCAGTGGGAAACTCTTATCATTGAGGTGAGGGGGCTGTGTGAAAAGGTCAGTGACACAGCCCTCTCTTACCTAAACCTCAAGAACACAAAATGGCTGAGACAACAAGCAAACAAAAACATTTTATATTCCATAACTTGGAAAATGGAATCTCAGAAGATCAGGAAATGAAATAAAACAGAAATTTGCTCAGCATTTATTCACCTCAAATTATTTCAAACCATGACTTCCTTTGTTCAGTCATACAAATTTAGGATGTTAGAAGTGTATAAAATAAATAATATTACAATAATATTTAAAATGAAATTTTAAACTAGTAAGGAAATAATGATTAAAAAGCATTAGTGTAACAAATATTGTAACGAATGCAGTTCTCAGGAAATGTATATTAAAGCAGCTCTATTATGCTTATTTGAATATAATGTATAGTGTGTTTCTAAATGTAAATGGTCATTAAATGGATAAATGTAATTTATCATTAATTGGCTGCCCTTGCACCTGCTTTGATCGTAAAGAACTGCATTGGTAGCTGAGGCCTGAAAGGTGGTGTTATCTTTGCTGTGAGAGCAAATCCACTTTGTTAAACCACAATAAAACTGATGCTATTGTGTGTCTCAGTATGGTTTACAAGTGCAGAGGAAGCCTCCAAAGCTAAAATGATATGGTAATTTCTGCTCTGTTTTCAATATAAGCTGTAAATCAACCAATCACAACAGAGGCCTATTGACCAATCAGAACAGAGCAGGCTCTCAGAAAGAGGGGTTTAAAGAGACATGAACAAACCATTTCAAACACTGAAAATATATATAACAGAGTACAGGGCAACACAGTGGCGCAGTGGGTAGCACGATCGCCTCACAGCAAGAAGGTCGCTGGTTCGAGCCCCGGCTGAGTCAGTTGGCATTTCTGTATGGAGTTTGCATGTTCTCCCTGTGTTCGCGTGGGTCTCCTCCGGGTGCTCTGGTTTCCCCCACAGTCCAAAGAATGCAGTATAGGTGAATTGAATAAGCTAAATTGGTAAAACATATGCTGGATAAGTTGGTGGTTCCTTCCGCTGTGGCGACCCCTGATTAATAAAGGGACTAAGCCGAAAAGAAAAAGAATGAATGAATGAATGAATGAACAGAGTACAGGAGAAGAGGACAACCAGCAAATTCAGCTTACCTTTCTACAATGATAAAATCAGTTGCCTATCTTATGTTTTGGAAGAATTTGTCAAATATTTGTTAAAGTGCTCCTTTTTTACCATTTAACAGGTTTATATACATATTGTTATACATATAAAACCTGTAAAATGGTATAAAAGGAGCACTTTAAACAAATGTTTGACAAATTCTTCCAAAACAAAATTATATATATATATATAAATAACTTTTTTTGGAAGAATTCCTTTATGCTAGGTAAAAAAGATAATAAATAATAATAAAAAATATATAAATATTATTATATTATATATGTTATTTATATATATTATATAAAACCTTTAAAATGGTATGAAATGAGCACTTTAAACAAATGTTTGACAAGTCCACAGATAGGCAACTGATTTTATCATTGTAGAAAGGTAAGCTGAATTTGCTGGTTGTCCTCTTCTCCTGTACTCTGTTAGTGTGGGAGGGGCTGTGTTCATGTTCTTCACAGATCAGTACCAGTCCTGGAGGCCCGGCACTGTTCTGATGATGTAATTATTTCCCAGTGGCACCTGGGAACAGGGCAGCTTAGGAAGGCATCGCTCACCGCCAAGTGTGCAGATGTTTCTAATTGCTTTCCATTACCAAGAATAACAGCTGTTTATATCTATCAGCAAATAACTCAGTGGAATTCCAGACTGTTAGAATAACATATCCCACCTGGTGACCATCACCAGTTTGTCAGCTTTAGGAGAAGGACACTTTGCCATGCCTTTGTTCGAAAGTGCTCCTGATGAGCTATTGGTAGTGTCACCTTCAGCCAGTTTATTCCACTTATTCAGAAATCTGTAATAGTGAAATAATGAAGCAAAACTAAAGTCTCAATATCTTTTATGATTTTTATTTCATAATAACGACAATTAAAGTTTTTTGGGGTATTTGTGTTTATTGCTGGGCGTCACAGTGGCTATGTGGTTAGCACTGTCGGCTCACAGCAAGAGGGTTGCTGGTTCGAGTCCCTGCTGGACCAGGAGGTCTTTTTGTATGTTCTCTTTGTGTTTGCGTTGGTTTCCCCCACAGTTTAAAAACATGCGGTATAGGTAAATTGGATAAACTGAATCGTCCATAGTGTGTGAACTGCACTGACTGTTGTACTTTCAGGGCTGGGTTGCGGCTACAAGGGCATCTGCTGTGTAAAACACATTCCAGAGTTTTTGGTGGTTTATCTGGGGTGGGACCCCTGATAAAGGAGGGAATAAGCTGATGGAAAGCAAGTGAGTGAGTGTTTTTTTGCTGGTACCTTGACTGGTTAAGACCTGTCATAAATATGATAAATAGGATAATAATGAAACTAAAATGAGTGATTTGTTGAATAATTTTTTTAGTTTTTTTTTATAAAAAGGCAGATTTTTTTAATAAAGGAAGCAAGTGACTGGCTGCATCCAAAATCACATCTTCAACTGAAACTTATTTTGATTATGTAAATACTTACAGAATTAGTTTAGCCAAAAAATGAAAATTCTGTTATTCATTTCTCATCCTCATATTCTTCCAGTCCCCTGAGACCTTCATTCATCTTCACAACATAAATTAAAATATTTTAGATGAAATTGGAGAGCTCTCTCATAAACATCAATGGCTCAGAAGACATACAGAAGTCCAGAAAAGACACCAAAAACATTGTCAAACATTCCATGTGACTTCAGTGGTTCAGCTGTACAAAGCGCCAAGAACACTCTTATGTATGCAAATAAAAACTTTGTTTACCTATGTCTTCTCACCCACATAAGGATGTCAGGGTGCAGATTTACTACGGTCAGTATGACATATATCAGAGTCAGCAGCAGAAGGCTGGTGTTGTAAGTGTCGTATTGCCCCTAGTAAACACTCACCCTGATCTGTCGTGAGAGACATAGGTAAACAAAGTTGTTGTTTTAGATTTTTGCAGATTATTAGCCAAACATTTTGCCGCACATTTTGTCAAATTTTACTCACCCTTCATTTGCTCATTCATTCATTTTCTTTTCGGCTTAGTCCCTTTATTAATCAGGGGTTGCCACAGCGGAATGAACCGCCAACTTATCCAGCATACGTTTTACGCAGCGGATGCCTTTCCAGCTGCAACCCATCACTGGGAAACACCCATACACTGTCATTCACACATACACACTACTGCCAATTTCATTCATTCATTCATTCATTTTCTTTTCGGCTTAGTCCCTTTAATAATCTGGGGTCGCCACAGCGGGATGAACCGCCAACTTATCCAGCATATGTTTTACGCAGCGGATGCCCTTCCAGCTGCAACCCATCACTGGGAAACACCCATACACTGTCATTCACACATACACACTACTGCCAATTTAGCTTATCCAATTCACCTGTACCGCATGTCTTTGGACTGTGGGGGAAACCGGAGCACCCGGAGGAAACCCACGTGAACACGGGGAGAACATGCAATCGCCACACAGAAATGCCAACTGACCCAGTCGAGGCATGAACCAGCGACCTTCTTGCTGTGAGGCGACATTGCTACCCACTGCGCCACCGTGCCACCCCTCTTTTCATTTGTTCACATGCAGACTGGAGCGTCAAATGTCAACACTAGAGAGCACAAAACTGGAACATCGCATATAACATTTGCGAATAAAGTACCGTTTCCATTCAGTGAGTCAAAGAGAACAAAATCATCACTTCCTGATCCTGAAACCATTGGTGCCAAATATCGGGCCGCTGGTTTGTAATCTGTTAAAACAAAATAGATATATATATATTTTTTTTTGATGCACATGCTAGAATTTATTCTGTTAATGTGTTTCCATCATAGTTTATGCGCATTTTCTCTTATCGGTTAAAAGGTTTATCCTATTCGATTATTTTCTTTATGTATGCTTATACATTTTTTAAGCAATATTCCAAAATTCACATAAGAATTGGTGGATGGAAACAGCTAGTGAGTGCTATCGAGATGTGAAGAGACTTTCAACCAACATACACTAACTCACCTACCCTGCCTTTAATGCCATACCACTTTTCTTTTTGTCATTTCTTAATTGTAAACCAACTACTGTAAATCTGATATTGTTAACCTACTGGATCTCTTTTAAAGTCACGAAGGCTCTGAAAGCTCCTCCAGAGGATAAAGAGCTGATAGCAGGCAGCTGGTCAAGTTCTTTACAAGTGCGGAGGCTGTTCTGCTGAGCTCGGCAGGAGTGAACAGGACAGACTTACAATGTCCACAGACTGTTTTATTTCACAGCGAATGACTCCGTCCTACAGCCTTTTGGAAGTTATTGGCTTCGCTTTTCCTCATACATTTCTTTTCATGGGGCATCAACCTTAATTTCTTCCATCGCTGACAGCCTGATGCTTATGAAGCTGTTTTTCCTCACTATCGCTTTTTTCTTCCTCCGAGATGAAGTCAGTTCTCTTACTTCATGTTCACAGTACTGCAGTGAAATGTCTCCTTCCATTACTGTAACTGTGCAGCCGAGGCCTTGGGCTTAAAGCTGAACACACTGCAGAACCGCAGCGGGAAGAAACTTTTGTGTGTCATGTGGAACGAGCAATGCACTGTAGGAATGGTAAAAAAAATATAAATGGTAAAAAGTGTTTAACATTTAAAAATCTTGCTTTGAAATAAATAGTGTGCACATCTCTTACCGACATGCTTAACCATTTAAATATTTATAGTAATTATATTAATAATAAATGATTTTCTTCTTAATAGTTCTTCTTAAATGTTTCCAAAAATCAAATGTTTTTCTTAATAATAATAATAATAATAATAACAGTATTTTATATTAATATTAATCTATTTTAACAGTGATAATAAATTTTTATTTTGTTATTAAGCAAAACATTTGATTTTGGGAACATTTAAGAAGACTGTTATAGTATAAAGTAAATTAAAATAATAATAATAATAATAATAATAATGAAATAGTAATTCAATATATTATAAAATACAAAAATAATATACAATACATTCATATATGCATTGTCATCATCATTTTTGTTATTACTAATATTAAACCAAATATTAATGTATTTAAACAGTAATATTTTTTACTAAGCAAAACATTTGATTTTGGGAACTTTTAAGAAGAGTGTTAGAGTATAAAGTAAATAATATTACATAATAGTAAAATAATAATAATCATCATCATCATTTTTGTTATTACTATTATTAAAGCAAATATTAGTGTGTTTTAACAGTAATAGTAAAATAATAATAATATTAATCAAAATTCAACCTGTTGTGTCAGTTAATTATTAGCACTAAATGTTTGTCATTGTTAATAGAAGTTATAACCAGGGTGTGAATTATACATTGACGATAAGGGGGGTCGGAAATATTAGTTTGTGTAATTCTTCAGTGAATCAAATCTATGTATTTGTTTAAATAACATCTAATTTATTAATAAAACGCATTTAAGTTTTCAGTGTTTTGTGGTTGATTTAGTGTATTCTGACCTACAGTATCCTCTGATTATCTATTTTAGAAGTTAATTTATGTCAAACTATACAAACTATGCAGCTCATTTTACTTTACTTTTAGGCTATATGTAGAAACAAACACCTATTTTACAAGAAAAGTGTCTTGTGAACACTTACAATGTCCATCAGTTCTGTAGATCTGCCTATTTCAGACTATTGAATGTTTTTTTTATGCTTTCAAGATTGATTTATAGGGGTTATAGGGGTGCTCAATTGTGTTTATATTATTATATGTGTTTATATATTAATTTAATTATTAATATTATTATTTAAGATACATATTAAACTAACTAATAGTTTGAATTAAGCAAACTATTTCTCACTTTTTAGATGACTGACCCCCCATACATATTGTTTTTAAATTCTTCAGGGGGGGATAAAGCATTAATTGGGCGGCAATCCCCCCAAACCCACCTATAATTCGCACCCTGGTTATAACTGCATTGCTTTATTCCTGCATTGGGTTCACAACTTTACTCTGTACCCTTTATATACAGTACTCCATTTGACCTTGCATCAGCCTGTTGTTGAGGACCCCTAAAATCAAACTATTACCTTTATAATCCATATTAGGGGCACTTTAAATGTGTGGAAGGCACTAGCCCACGGCTGTGACTACTATTATTCTCTTTCCTTAAAATAATTTGAACACGAGTAGCAGTGCTAGAAAAGTGATCATAACTTACTTTTCCCCGTTTTGCAGACAGCTCAGCTCTTGACTGTGTTGCAGTGGTGCATTGTCTGTCAGTCAGATGGTTGAGAGTGAGCTATCTGAACGGGAGGCCTGCCAGAGAGAGCAGAATGTCATTATGTGCGCGGCTGCAGCGAACTGTGCCTCCATCACGGGGAATTCATCACCACAAGTGATGATGATAATGGACTTTGCTGCAAATGACTTTGGATGAGCTGCGCTTCTGGCAAGCTCTGCAGAATCGGCAGCAATATTTATGAATAAAAAAAGATGGAGGGACGGATTTTTTTGTCCCTTTCTCTTTTGGCTGGATCAGAGATGAACCACTTGCTGGTCCTGATGTGTGGATAGAGAAGTGATGAAGACTTGAATGCTTCGGGACGGTGATGATGACATACAGCTTTAATGCTGTTTTGGCTCTTAGCTGTTTGCCTTTCAGCAGCTTTTATGATGTTGTTTATATGAGAAAAGTGTTTTTTAAATTATTTTATTCAGCTGTCTCTTGTGCTGATTTCGCAGATTTGACAGTGTCATTTTTTCAGAAACGGCAGAAAAATGCATTGCTTGGCCATCTTTATGTGTCTTATAAGCATGTGTAAAGTAAAGGTATAAATTAAAATCTACAACCATTTTGCTTTTACATTTCTAATATCTAATTCTAGTTTAATGAAAACACTGCATGTGTGCTGGCTTTGTCGTGCCACTAGCATGCAAGCAATAGCAAAAGCAAAAAGGTTTGATTTTCTTAAACCTGCACACTGCAAATTAGGAGTTATAAATACTAATAAAATGTGAGAATCATCATGCATCAACAGATACGCAGCAAACCATTTGACCCCTTTGCAAACATTTACAAATATTTAATATTGTAAAATGTGTAATTGGTGCATAGAGTATGCATTATTGTAAACTGGAAAGTGAAAAGTGCTCATGTTTTCACATATTTCAGTATACCTTGCATATTGATAGCAGCTTCCCAATGTGTGCTACAATGTTTGCAATATCAAACGATTGCAATGTCAAACGATTTTGAAATGTTTATGAAACATTTGCAAATGTCAATTTTATAGCAAAAAAAGTTGCTGACCTTAATCTAGAAGGAATCAAATTGGCTTGTAAAAAAAGCTGTTATGTCAGAATAGATCCAGAATATCCACAGATTTTGCAAAAGAATGCCTTAGAGGGCCATTCACACTAAGAATGACAACTAGATATAATGATAGTTATATTTGTGACCACACAACTAAATCCTAATGATCTGTTTATTTTTTGTTTATCCTTCTCCTTTTGAATTACCCCCTTGCAACTAGCAGATGTCCATAAGATGTCAAACCTATACTGGATAGAGTACTTTTATTTTTATACTTTAATTTGCTAGCCTGATTTGGTAGCCATAGTTTACATGATAATTTTTAGCATTCCCTTCTATGGTATAACCAGTTATTTTTTAAGATAGCCATTATCTTTAAATTCATTCATTTATTCATTCAATCATTTTCTTTTCGGCTTAGTCCCTTTATTAATCTGGGGTACACTACGGACAATTTAGCTTACCCAGTTCACCTATAGCGCATATCTGTGGACTGTGGGGGAAACCAGAGCACCCGGAGGAAACCCACGCGAACACTGGGAGAACATGCAAACTCCACACAGAAATGCCAACTGACCCAGCCGAAGCTCTAACGAGCGACCTTCTTGCTACCCACTGCACCACCGAGTCGCCCTCATTATCTTTAAATGATTTTGAAAAAGAGGGCTTAACATTAAGCAATGAGTTTTTTCACAATGTTGTCTGTAGCTTTAAATTGTGCCATTCCTTTATATTTCAATGTTTTTTTTTTGTTTATTAGCTCGAAAAAAAAGTCTGAAAGTTCTTCCAACTACAGTATATTGTTTCTCTACCTCTTTATTGTTATGTGTGTGGTCTGAAATTTGCCATTGTTTTACATTCAGAACAATTTTTAGAACAATGTCGTTATCTTTATAGTTATCATGTTTGGTATAAACAAGCCTTTAATGTCTTCATCCATGATGATGTTAGCATAAAAGGAAAGTTGTTGTTTGAGATGAAGATATTACATAACATTTTTGCTACTTCACACTTCAGCATATAAAGTTCTGCATTTATGTGTTTTCCCTTCATTTAAAATAATTGGTAAAAATTCAGAAACATGCTGGAAGCTATATCATAATATAATAAATGAACATTGTAATTGCGCATAAGATAGCATGGCTATAGGCTGATAGCAAAACAATAATGACCCACCCATTTAATAAAAATATAGGCTGTTTGCTCATTATAAAAAAGAATGACAAATATTACAGGGGGGAAAACAGCAGTGTAAATTCCCCAATGCTCTTCTAGCCCAGAGAACAACTCCAAATGTTCTGTGCCTCATTAAAACAATGCACTTGAAAGCCTTAGGTTTTGACTGCGAGATCAAAAACGCATGTTGCCATCATGAAGGCGAGGTTTTATGTGCAAATTAAACGGAAGGTACAATGGCATTGTGGCAGACTGTTGACCACATAATTAGCCGTAGTATTTTTCCCCCTCCTAATCTGCCATTCTGTCATGCATATTAAAATATGCACTCCGCTCTGCCATTTTAATTGGTTAAAGAGTTCAAACAGACAACAGAATGCTGATTTGTCGTCGCACCCCCTCCACCACCTCTCGGTCCTGGCCTCGCCTGAAAGCGCTAGGGATTTTCTGTCATGCAAAACATCTTTCGGCTTGCTAGATATTTTCCTCCTTTTATTTCCTCCAATTTGTGTTTACAGCTCAGAGCTGTGGAACACATTTCCTTGGCTTGTAATGTGACAGTTGCACTCTGGCGCTCAGTTGAGTGGAGATGTTGTTTTGGAAAGATAACAGGAGGATGCTGCCCAACTTATCCGATTACCACCGATGTACATCACACATCCCAGAGTGCAACTTTCAAAGAGACGCATATCAGTGGGATCAGAAAGAGGGGAGAGCGCAGGAAGGTCGGAGAGAAGGGAAGGTCGGAGAGAAGGGAAGATCTGCGTTTTGGTGTAAACAAGACTCTTGGTGAGTGACAGCAGACCATACGATGCGTGAGGCCTAGCTGAAGATCTGTGCCAAACACATCCCACTGTCCATGTGAGGAAATCAGAGAGGACGTGAACATGCAGTGAGCAAACCGTCTTGGACAGTGAACACTTGGGTGACACTTTCTGTGTTACTGCCTCAAAAATACAAGCAAACTGTGCCCCAAATCTATAACTAACTTATCTTTGTATTCACTGTCAGATACACAAAGTTGTAACATAAAACACTGACTTTGTTATGTACTTTAAACAGAAACATCGCACTAAAAGGATAAGATTTCTTTAACAAAGTAAAAAAAGACAATAATTTGACAATATGTCAATAATATTTAGACACCTTGTTGTTGTCAAATAGAATTTTTTCGTACACACACCTGTTTAAACCAGCAAAATAACTACTTAAATCAGCTGATTAAAAGCCATTGCATAAATGATTCCAAAACATGACATTATGTAACATATTAAATATGTTGGACAGATGGAGTGTGGGGCTAGTTTTTCATAATGATCATCAGACATATGCTTCCCTGTTTACAGTACATCTCAGTATTTAATTAATGTCTGACTATTTCTTCACTGTTCCACCAAACAGACTTTTATTTGTGCACCATAGCAGTAAATGCTACAGGTACCAACCCGTAATCTCAATTTACAATGCATATGTTTTTAGAAACAGTGCACAGTTAATTCATCCAAAGCCTCTGGGGCCATAATTCAGGCGATTGTCTCCTGTGTGTGTGTGTGAGAGAGAGAGAGAGGGAAAAGGCCCATTAATATGCATGGCTTTGCTAAAAGCTTCGAACTGACCTACATGACAAGGTTCAGTATACACTCATACTGTGTGCCAGCTCTTGAGGGACTCTGTCATCCATGTTCCCCACCCTAATTAGTGCCTTCTTTCAGCCGGCCAGCTTTTTCGGAGTGCCTGTTGAACTTATCTGAGCACTCTTGTGTTGGGGTAGATGTAGGGCCACAGAGGTCACTCCATGAGTCCCAGCCCTTCACAGCCCGGCCGCCTCTCGAGCGCTTTGTGATAGATGCATTAAGTGGATGAAGGAGACTGTGAATTGGCCATACATGCCACTTTGGACTCTCAGAAGGTGTCCCGGTGCCTGTCGATGACTCTTCAGGCTCTCTCAGATAATCCTCCTAGCCCTTTTTAGCCGGGATGTATTAATTAACAGATTTATTTTCTTTTCTCTCCTCGTGCATCGTTTCCCTCTTTACCTTCCTCTAGTGCGGTGATCAAGATCAAGAGGAATATTGATGCTGAGGAAAAAAAAGCCTCCATTAGCATACATATGGGCACACTGTGGCTTTTGTTGATTTAAAGTATCAGCCTGAAGTGGTCGGGGATATGAAAAGTTAGAAGATGTTAGCCGTGGTTGTTGGTAAATCATTGTTGACACTGATGCTCCTGTTTTGTTTTTGTCAAAAGGGAAGTTAGCATCTATGATGCTAAAGGACAGCTGTTGCTAGAGGGATTAGGCCCATGGCTCAGACTAAACAGTAAGAGGGAATGTAAGCTGTCAGTGCTGGCTAGCCTAGCCTCAATCTGAGTCTTTGGGTGACTGGGGAATGTGTAGCTCTGGGCACAACGCATAGTAATGAGACTAAACAGATGTAGAGCTCCAAAGTGTGCCGGTCACTGGCTGGCTCATAGTGTTTGTCAGAAAATATATGCTGGCTCTAGACTTACACAGAGAAAATGAATGTTCAATATGAGTGGTTCACTTTTAGCATTTAAAAATACACATAGGACACATAGTGTAGGAGGAGCACCTCACTCAAGCTGTGGTTTGTCAAGGTTGGTATAGAAAAATGGTAGATTTGAGAGAAAGATTCTGGTGAACAGTCTGTTTCTTTCATCAACACATACAGTAGAGCTGGTTTAAAACTACAGTGTGCAATGAAATTAATTTAGCATATGCATAGTTTTATAAATACATTTGTAGCTTAAATGAATAGTTTGATTCTAGAATTGAGTTGTTTTTTTTCTTCTTATGGACAAGAATCACCCATTTAGAATAGATGTGAAATGACCAACCAGAGTTTGTTTTGTTTTTGCATGGTCAGTGATTGGTTTACGCTGAGACCAGGTATCAGGAATTAGCCTGTTAGCATCAATTAAATACATTTAAATTATGTTAATCTGCATTTAGCCGCAGAATGATCTCAAAGTCAAAATTATTGTTATTATTATTATTTATAAACAAACTTTAACAGGTAGTCTAACTGTGAAAAGATGGTCCATTTAATCTGTTTTGATATATTTTAAGATAATATTATTTATGCCTTAAAACATATTGTGCTCAAAAAAGCTTTTTGCTCACATAGAGGTAACAAAAGCAAAACGATTTGCTTCAGGCCAAACATGAGTAAATAAAAACTAGCATCAGCAGTGCAGAATCACAGATGACGGGCAACAGAAATGTTCAGTAAAAAGTATATATAAACTAAGTTTAATTTCTCTTAAGTGTATGATATCTGTGATCACTTATTTAATGGCTGACTCAAAGTAAATTTCTCAATAAATACATTTGAGGAGCTTCTGCCAAAGATGTCTTGCTGATATGGTTAATTTCCAAAGTAAGCAAAAACATTACTTTAAATAAGCAAAAATAGTGCCTTCAAGCCATGTGCTGCAGTATGAAAATTGCTCAAACAGCAGGTTAACCAACACCCCCTTTAAACAGGAGAAATGTCTGTTTAGATCATTGTCATTATCTTGTCCACATTTTAAAGTATCAACAATGAAGTATACATTTATTTATTTCATTAATTTAGTATGTGACCCTAGACCACAAACCAGTCATTAGTGTCTATTTTAATTCTGAAATCTGAGGGTTCCAAAAAAATTATTTTTAGCTTTACCTTTAACCTTTAAAGTTAAAAATTAAGTTATTAGCGATGCATATTACTAATCAAAAATTAAGTTTTGATAATATGCAATTCACAAAATATCTTCATGGAAAATTATTTTACTTAATATTCTAATCATTTTTATCACAAATTTATTTCATTTGGCCATTGTCAAAATAATACCCATGCTACACAAGACCAGTGTTGGGTAAGTTACTTTAAAAAAGTAATTAATCACTAACTATTAATTACATAATTAAAACTGCATTTAAATTACTATCTAAATAGGCCGGCAGCTAGCTCTCTGCAACTCTCACATGGTCGCCCACTGAAGCTAAGTGTCAGTACCTGGATGGGAAAGCTTGGTTTGGAAAGCTTTGGTTCCAGCTTGCTGGAAGTGGTGTTAGTGAGACCAGCAGGGGGTGCTCAACAGTGGGCCCTAATGCCCCAGTATAGTGAAGGGGACTCTATACTGCTCAGTGGATGAGACGTTAAACCGAGGACTCTCTAAATGTCCTTCGACAAAGAGTAGGGGTTCTGTCCATCATGGCCTTCTAACCAACCCCATATCATCACCAATCAGCTGGTGTGGGTCTGGCGCAATATGGCTATTGTTGCATAATTCAGGTGGATGCTGCACACTTGTGGTGGATGAGGAGATTCCCTCCAATGTGTAAAGCTCTTTGAGTGTTTAGAAAAGCGCTATATAAATGTAAGGAATTATTATTATTATTATAAATACTTTGTCTGAAAAGTAACTTAATTACTCAATATGTAATTTAATTACTTGACTACTTAAAATCCATACTGTATAAACCCCAAAGTATACAGAATACAAATTAAACACTTTTAATTCTGACAGAATGTGTTTAGCTTTATTAAAAAATATTTTTCTAAAACGTTAAACATGTATCAAAACACATAATGTTTCAAATAAACAATGACATCATATTTCATACAAATTCGATATTGCCATAAATTTCCTATTCAAATCCTTGTTTAAGCATGAGTAATTGTCTGAAATATCTAACCTTCTTTAGTTGAGAAATCAAGATATTTTGCAAATATACTTGTATTCACAATTACTCTGCTTCTGTGAACTAATTTATACAGAACTGTTGAATTTATGCACTTTGTTTTAGGCAAGTAAGTGTAGTTAATTGATCTAAAAATCAAAAAATAGTCTCTTACTTTTTTAGTGCAAAAGCCATTTAATTACACTAACTTAAGTGTACTTTGTGACTAATTACACCCAATGCTGCATAAGACTGGATTTGTCATCCATGGTTACATATTATTTTGACTTTATTTATTTTATTTTACATTTATGAGTATAGTTTTAACTTCTAAATAATGAACAAGGACAATAGTTTCTTCACTTCACACCATCGATTTTATCCGTGTTTGAGCTTCCTCAGTTTTCTTCGCCCATCCATCTCAAACAAAGAGCGAGTGCATTGGCAGAGCCGCCAGTCACACAAAGCCCACTCATTCTCCACTGAACTCATCTCCATCTGCTGATGTGTGACCATGTCCACACATCCGTATTGCCTCTACTCGAGCTTATAACAAGCACATGAGCTGTGACTTATGAACCGGAAGCTTGTTGGTTGAAGAACATTCTCCACATGCATAAAGACTCTCTGACGGTCCCATGTGCTTAGCATGTTGACATTGCTACATTAATTATGATGAAAAAAAAGTAATGTTAACTAGGGTATTACATTAGTTGAGGACATTAGTTTTCTCACGAGGTTGTTTTTTTTTTCTTTTGAGAGAAAACAGACATGCAGTATGTGATTAATGGCATGAGCTGTGGTTCGGAATGTGTGAATGGCACTTTCTGGGTAGATGTTGAACATAATGGCCTACATTCTGTGCATTTCATTTGCTGTCATTTATTATTATTATTATTATTATTAAAACATACAGGATATCTAAGGTCTGCACTCATAACATTGTTACTGTCTAGATTTATTTAGACCTTTTTTGAAATTATCAACTTGTTGATGCCAAGTAGTCCCCATATATGATGATTACATGAATTTACTTGTCTTTAAATTTAAAGAAAGGTATTTTTTCATGATTAATGACCTCTTGTGTTAAAAACAGTAAATGTGATATTGCATAAAAAATTGAAAATATTTAGTCAAGTCATATAATACTGGTTCCATTTAGTTTTACAATTAGCAATATTTGGCTTTATTTTACAGTTTTGTTGTTCATGTCCATATCTTTAGAATATAATTAGTATAATAATTATTGTATCTTGGTAATACATTTGTATTTACCTACAAATAACCTAGCCTAAGCTCATGCTATTTTTCAGTTAAATATTGTAAAATAAGATTTAGCCCACTATTTTTTCAACGTGACAATAAAATTAACAACAACAATGATAATGATGATGATGATAATATTAATAATAATAATAATAATGATAATAATAATAATAATAATAATAGGGGGCGACACGGTAGCTCAGTGGTTAGCACTGTTGCCTCACAGCAAGAACGTCGCTGGTTCAAGTCCCGGATGGGTCAGTTGGCATTTCTGTGTGGAGTTTGTTGGCATGGGTTTCCTCCGGGTGCTCCAGATTCTCCCACAGTGCAAAGACATGCGGTATAGGTGAATTGAATAAACTAAATTGGCCGTAGTGTATGTGTGTGAATGAGTACTGGATGTTTTCCAGTACTGGGTTGCAGCTAAAAGGGCATCCACTGTGTAAAACATATACTGGATAAGTTGGTGGTTCATTCGCTGTGGCGACCCCTGATGAATAAAGGGACTAAGCCGAAGTAAAATGAATGAATGAATAATAATAATAATAAAAATAATCTTATAATTAATAATAATTAAAAACAATAATCTTATTAAAAAATTGTTTTTGGTATTATTATTATTTTTTTTTTATAGTTTTTTATTATTATTATTACTATTTTTATTCAAGGGCAGCACGGTGGCGCAGTGGGTAGCACAATCGCCTCACAGCAAGAAGGTCACTGGTTCGAGCCTTGGCTTGGTCAGTTGACATGGAGTTTGCATGTTCTCCTCGTGTTCGCGTGGGTATTCTCCGGGTGCTCCGGTTTCCCCCACAAGTCCAAAAACGTGGTATAGGTGAATTGGGTAAGCTAAATTGTCCGCAGTGTATGAGTGTGTATGGATGTTTCTCAGTGATGGGTTGCAGCTGGAAGGGCATCTGCTGCGTAAAACATATGCTGGATAAGTTGGCGGTTCATTCCGCTGTGACGACCCCAGATTAATAAAGGGACTAAGCTGAAAAGAAAATGAATGAATGAATATTATTATTCACCAATGCATTTTTATAAAAGTCACAATAATATAATAGATTTTAGAACATGCCTTCAACCATACGTCTGTGAAATAGAAAAAAATCAATAAATGTTCACTTTTATAAAATTGACATTTAATTAATGATCTGCAGTTTTTTTGTTTTTTTACATTAACACTTTGGCTTTATTTTAAAGTGTCGCTAAACTTGTGCATATAATATACTTAACATTGTACTTTCAGTAACTGGGTAATAAATGTTAACCTTGAACCTGGAAATTTTATATCTCCCTGGAAATTAACCTGGAAACAGTATATTACCCATTTTTAGTAGTAGTTATAGAGTTATATAAGTGTTATTTAATTTTAGAGTATCAAGGAAAACCCTAAACAATAATTGAACCACATAAAATCACAAGCTGCTACGTGAAAGCAAATGACAGTTAATTTAATGCACATTCTTTAAGCTTTATTTCAACTGCATCCAACCTGTTAAAGTGTTTGTTATAGTTGTAGTATATCAAGACAGGACGATACCTCTGAATCCCGACCGCCTTTTTTTCTTAACATGATTCTCTCTGAAGCTAATGAGCCAGCAGAATGAAGTGCTTTGTTGTCTCAACAATGTAGGCAATGATTAGGAGCAATTTCTTCGCCCCTAGAACTAAATAACTCTCTGTCATTAATGTACATATTTTACACCTCATTAGAACTAACATGATTGGAATAGGGGGAGGGGGGACTGTAATAGAGCACATTTGCATTTCAAATGAACAATATGCTTCTAACGAAAAATAAATAAAACTAAAAAGGAAGAAGCGCGGCGAGTGGGTTTGCCACTGTCTGAGAAAGACCGAAATCTAGAGAGTGGGTTAAATAATTCTGGACCACATCTGTTCTTAGTGAATTAGCTTTAGGAGGCAACACATGATTTCTTCTAATTAACGCTACACATTCTCCTGCTCGGTTTTTGTAATGTAAATGGCAGCTGCAATCAGTTCTTGCACACTGAAATGTGCATCGCGGGGTGAAACGGGCAAGATGTTAACTAATTTTATTTTTAATCTTCCTCTTTTTGCCGCCGAGCGTGTCGTTCGGGTAAGCGTCGTGTCTTCTGAAAATTCCTCGCCTCTTTCATAGAAACATATTGGGGCAGCATTTGCCAGATGTCCGCTTCCTCTGCCTTCTGCTGCCATTATCCTCAGGCACCACCCCACCTTATGGCTGGCCAGCCTGCCAGGAGAATGGGAGAAAGGGAGGGCAAGAGAATGAGAGAGAGAAGGAGCGAAGGAGGACGAGTGTGACAGATAAAGGGTCCTTCCAAAATAAAAGGGTGTCTCTTCAAACCAGGCCATCCTGCTGGAGTATATTGCTCTCGGTGTTGCTCTGTGATAGTGCTTATAGATGTCACAGCTGTGTAATGTCAACCTTAGAGCCTTGAAATATAAAATCAATGCCGGGTTTATGTTTCTTTTTAGTTCATTCTATGAGCATTTAGTGTACACATCTTGGTGATGGGCAGTCTGATGATGTCATGTGAATCCTGTAAATCATGATTTTCCATGCAGTGTTAATTTCGTCAAAAAAAATAAGAGGGAAAAATGTTCGTAGATGACCTTTTTTTCCCCAAGACTAATACAAAAGTCTGGATGACATGGATATCATTAGATACTAAAGAGAAAAACTTACAAGCTACATTTTTTATCCGTAGACTACTATATTCATTGCAATGTTCATTCATTAGATGAGAGGATCAGAGCGCGTTGAGTTGAGTTGTTATACAGTACTTTATTGTCCATTGCAGGGAATTTGTCTTGGACTCAATTAGCGCATTTGTCTTTGACTCAGTCTGCAAATAATAAAAAAGACAACAGTGACATTTAAAAATATCATCAAGGTAGTTTACCATTTGCATGCATTCTTAGCGAACGTTTTTGGTCCCTATATTCATTGACAAAATTAACACTGCTTTCATGTCTTACTAATGATGTTAAAGGGCACCTATGATGAAAATCGTCTTTTGGGAGCTGTTTGGACAGAACTGTGTATAGGTATAGTGTGTCCACTGTCATATTGGGGTTATCTAAAAACAATAAGTCTCTTTTTTTTTAAAGGGGTGGTCCACAGTGTTTTTTTTAAGGTTTGATTGTGTTTATGGGGTGCAAAACATTGTGTTCGTGATTCATTTGTAAAAAGTCATGTTATTTTTTCTTACCTTCATTTTATACAGCTACTAAGCTAACATGGAAACGACCATCATATTTCCTGGTTCCTCCTATAAGGCCCGCCCTCAAAGGGCTCTGATTAGTCAGCTAACCTAATGTGTTGTGATTGGCGGATCGGCTTCACGTCACCAGGAAACGTCATGCCTTTCTTGCATGCTGTCTGTCAGATTGTAAATAATGTCAGTGAAGCCCTATCAGTTTGAGCCTAAGTCAGACACAGAAAATGAAGAGGACACAGCTGAACCCATGCAAACGCGACTCTTGCAAGATGTTTCTAAATGGTATGGGTTTTTTTTTTGTTCGTTGGTAAGAGGAAGAATGTGGTCAAGACAGCATTTCATTTCAGCATCTCATATTAGTGTATGTAGGAAGTGATACAGTATAAGATGGCTATAAAGTCTCAGTTTCTAATAGATAGCAGGTAAAACGGTCTGCTTTGGTTTTTCATACACTTTCTGAGGTTTAACCACGTCATAAAAATGCAATCGTAATGACATTGTACTGTAGTAAGCTAGGACAAATTAAAACGCACTTCAGGTATTTATAAAGAGTATGTTTTTGCTGAATAAATAAATGAAAATATAATGAAAGCACGGTCAAACCTATTCTGAAAGCACTTTTGTAAATAAATAAATAATGAAACATACGTTGCAGAAAAAGGAATAAATGATATGATGTGGTATTTTCTTTATTCTGAGTAAAACGGTTCACGAAATTACCATAATAGTACGCATGCTCAACAATGCATTGTGGGCGTCTTGACTGTTTTTCTGAACTGCAGTGTTGTATATCCTTTTTTATTGTTGTACGTCTAGTAAAACAAGTAGGGGACGGGGGCGGTGGCAGCGCCTCAGGGAGACTTGGGATGTCTGTACATAATATACTCCATTATTTCAAATGTAAAACTCACGGAATGCTGACGCATACAGATACATTGCAGTCGCTGGTGACGATTGTGGATGTTTACAGGGGTAAAACGGATACATATGTTTGTAGCTAAATCATACCCGCCAAACTCCCGTTTTTCCCGAGAGTCTCGTATTTCACACCCATCTCCTGCCACCCTCCCGTCTTGTTATTTCTCCCAGAAAACGTCTGTAATTTCCTCCCCACGCCAGGTCATCAATTTTGGTATAGCATATGATCACCGCCGGCTGAAAACTTGGTACAGTTATTAACATCACATACACCCGCAGCCCATCCACCCCCCGGTTCTCACCTTTGTTACTCAGAGACCACCACACCAAACCAAACTCCCCACACACCCCGTTCTCTGGAAATTCGGGCACAAATGTTGGCAGGCATGAGCTAAATTGCTAGTGACAAACCACGTTTCTCGTTGTTTATATTCTTGTTTACGTCCTTACTACAACATAGCCTACAATGAACGCTAGAAACTATGCATGTAAGATATTAATTTTAACAAAAAGAACTACTTACAGATTGTGGCTCACAATCCACAGCTTCTTCTTTTATGATAGGTACTGCTCCTTCTTTGAGGAGAAGTTTTTGGCTGAATCCAGCACTTAACTGCGACCAATTCTGGAAGCTGTCCTTTGTAAAATGCTTTGCACAGAGAGCTATATCACCCGCTTCGAATGTTATCAGTCGATTGAATGGGCGTTATCAGTGGTTTATCAGCTGATAGATATGGGCCAGTAGGGGCCTACTGCGCCTACTGGTAGGCTCAGAAGGCTGTTATCAACCATCCACATAATTTATCAGCTATACTAATAGAGAAGAGTTCAGATCCAGATCTGTTTTTACATTACTGTGATGGTTGGGTTTAGGGTTGGGGTAGGGGTAGACGTTAATAAAATACAATTAATGTGAAATAATATAATTTAATAAATAATCAGCATAGGCTCATTCTGCATTTTGTCTTTAAAATGAACGCTGCGTGGCGGTATACACGCTTACCTCCATATGAATGGATTTTAAGCTGTTATCAGTTTCTCCAGTGCCTCACCGTGTACGTCGGCAGACTTGTGACGTGGTGCAGAGTTGACAGCGATGACGGGGTTCGAGTCTGCCAAAGAACGGTATCAGAAAGCAGGTAAGACAAAAGCCGAACAAGTAAATTATTTGTTTTTTATTGCTTTTTTTGACGGTTGGCTTTAGGGAAGGAGGAGGGCGGGTTAATCGGTGCTTTTGAAAAAATAATGACGGTTGGGTTTAGGGAAGGAGGAGGGCGGGTTAATCGGAGCGACCTCTGCTGGATTTACTCGAGAAGACCATATATTTGATATCTCATATATCTGATTAACCATGTGCATGGTTGATAACAGCCTTCTGAGCCTACCAGGAGACGCAGAAGGCCCCTACTGGCCCATTTCTATCAGCTGATAAACCACTGATAACGCCCATTCAGTCGACTGATAACATTCGAATTCGCTGGCTATATCTTTTTTATAATATTCTGGAACATAATTAAAAATGAATTTTAACCACTTCTCTCTTTGTGTGACGTCCCTTGGAAGGCCAAATAGTGAAACAGAACAACATCCATGAAAATAGCAGCGCTTGGATGGCATTTTCCTTTCTCTACTAACGCGTCTGTGGCCATGCCCCTTTGCTGCATGAGGTGTATGCGCAGTGAATGCCCGTAACCTGGAACGTTTGTGATCTCATTAGTCCGGATGTATTTTTTTTGTAGTCCCAAAATTCGTTCGCTGTAGGCTTTGCTCAGCTAACTCTGTAAAAGCCAATGTCTCCCTTTGCATTAAACTTTGAGCATCTTACATTCAGAGATGTTGTTTATGTCCACACAGCAACACCACAAATCAACTGAAGTTTAAAATATGATATCGTAGTGGACCACCCCTTTAAATTTCCTGACGTTAAAATAGGATCCAAATCCCTCCCATTTTGAGGCCGACCGCAACTTGACGTAGGAGTGCGGTTTTCCCGCCCACCGAATTGATTGACAGCCGCATATTAACATGTCTCCATAGTAACACGTATAATCATATCAACAAGACAGGACGTGTGCAAAGCAACTGGGATTAAAAGATCTGTTCAGCTCGCTAGGATCATCAATCATCATCAGATGTGATCAAGAATGAGTTTTACAAGTTTAAAACGTTTCTAAAACAGTGCGTGTTTGTAACAAAGACAGTAAAATTGCTATGTAATTCATCACCACAGCCGCATAGCGTCAATACAATTATGAAAGAAGACACTTCAATCCTGGTTTCTGGACTTAAATCAGGTTTATTTTGTACATTAACTTAACGATGTCCATACAGCAGTGGATATTTACATGTACCCTGTCACATTTGCCATGCAAAGACGTGTGTGTGCGTGTGTGCACGCGAGCAAACTTTATAACGACATTGTGTGTGACTCATCGCTTCAGAAAGGTTTAAATGAACTCCACAACAAATATATCAAATAACCGCTGTGAAAGTTCTTACTGTAGTAAGGGAGATCTGCTTCATTCTTGTCTGTCACTGAGCTGTTTGTCTACGTGAAGGCTATGGCTCTGACACGCACGTGGGGAACGGTGGGTGGGGAGAACCAGCTCATTAGCATTAAAGGCACAGTTAACAAAAACAGCTGCAATCTTAAAACAACTCACATTTCCCAGATTTAAAAATGTATAATAAATAATCTGATGGGTATTTTGAGCTGAAACTTTACAGATACATTCTGGAGACACAAAAGACTTGTATTTAATCTTGAAAAATGGTTAAAATTGGTGCCCTTTAAAACTGCAAAAATGACTGCCCATAGATATATTAAAATAGATGGGATTGGGAAGAAGGTAGTAGGTGGACACAGAAATAATTTGGTTGGGATTTAGGGGTGCAAAATAACTTTGCAGAGAATGAAAACCCTAGGTAGACCTCTGCATAGATATCTCATTATTGGCTATTTCTATATGTGAATCTTCTCCCATATTGAAACAGTCAAAACGGTCCAAAAACACTCAAGACCAAGTTGACTGCAATCTGCAATCGTAGTTATTGGTGTGCATATTTATATCTAGAATAGACTTATAAACAGATAATTTAAATAAACTAACATTATGCAGAAAGACAATGTTAGCTAACACTGCATTGAAAAGTTAAAGTTCTTCAAATCTGTTGTGTTGAGTTAATACACCAGTGAAAGTTTATCGCGTTTACATGTCTAGACTCGAGCACTCAAATTTTGCACCTACATCTAATACCTAATTATATATTACATGTTTTTCATGAATAATTACATTTGAAAAACAATTCAACTTGAATTAGCAGATGGGTTACATTAGGAAAACACTTTTAGTTTTAGTTTGCCCCCCAATCAATGTGATAATCAAGATTAAACAGTTTTTAATATTGTTGTTTTTCCATTAAAACAGTGTTCTTTGGCCCCTCCCTAATAAAAATAAATCAAATAACGTAACTGTGAATTGTGCCTGTCAGAAAATGCAGTCCACTTTTTTAAGACAACAATTAAGCCACAAAAAAAGAGTTGGTGCCCAATAATCAAATGCACAAACCTGCTAAAATGTGTTGCCTGATAAAATGTGTTGTCGAGTTACTTAAACATCGGAGAAATAAACTGGATGCATGTCAGTACTGTATATTAGATCTGTTTTTTGTTTTTTTGTTGTTGTTTTGTTGTTGTTTTTTTGGTCATAACAGCAGATAAACCTGCTGCTGTCATTTAATGTTATTTGAATAAAAATTAAAAAAAGACAGACAATTCACTTATTGATTAGCAAGTAATTTTAGAAGCTTTATTATTTCACACTGTGAAGACTGGAGTGCTTTAAAGTTTAAATTTTAAGATTCTGTAATTCAATATTGTGTTTTACATTGTGCAAATAGATCCAATCCATACTGTATCTTGTTCCAGATGGGGAATTCATGATAATACACCTTTATTTACTTCTGTAAATGAAACTTAAAGAGTCGGTACTTGTCATACTGAACTTGTGTGACTTTCTCCTTTGTTTCATAGAATTAAAGAGGCCAAAAAAATAAAAAATAAATAATAATAATAATAATAATAATCTTTCAATACAATGAAAGTTGAAGAATAAATTTTGTTTTGGACCCCACTGATTTCCTTGTTTGCACAAAGACAAGTCAAACAAAACTTAATATGACAATAAAAAAAAATATAAAAAAATATTTAAAAAATAACCATTTGTGTTGCACAGAAGACAGAAGGTTAGAACAATATGAGTAGATTAATTTCCCAAACTTCTTGTCCCTCTGTAGGGTAATAAGGGAAATGGCAGAATATAATAATAAATGACAGTTTTCATTTTTGGGTCAATGTAAGGTTTGTTGGATTATTTCCTTCCTCACACCCTTTTGCGATAAAACTGACTCTGAGCAGCTATTTAAACAGAGTCCTATTAAATGGATTATAGCAGAGGGAGGGCACATATACCCTCTCGGCACACACATGCACAAATGAAGGCGTGTTTTTGGCACATCCTCATTAGACTGTTTGTTAGCCTCATTTCGCCACTGTCACAGGCAATCTCCACTCTTCTACTCCATAAACACATACAGATAGAGTCACGTCGGAGCATGTGTGGGGGGGATCGCAGCTGCTTTTGCCCCTGAAACATGCTCAAGCTCAGGGGACCGGTTAAAGGAGCACCGCACACATTTTTTCACAGTTTGTCAGTATTTGCATTGCACTGTTTGATATTGGTCAATTTTGTTTAGGTTATGAAGAGGAGTCGTACCATGGTCAACAACAATCCTAGCTGAGTTGCTTCCTATCAAATAATCGAAAGAACATATTAATAACAAGTGCAAAAAGCGATAACACTGGGGTTGACGGCTCATTGCTGATTTTGTTGTTGTTTTTCTGTCCTTTATTTTATGTATATCAAAAGTGCAATGATTTTAATTAACCTTGCAAATATATTTGTCTGCCAATATAGAAAAAGAGATCCCGGAATGTTGGGCATTAAGTAAAAAAAAAATTTAAGTGTGAAGCAAGAGTCTTATAGGCATAAAGGGGATTTTTTTTTTTTTGCTGTTCTAAATTCCAGATGCATTTCTCTCTTCTGCAAAACATAAAGTGAGCTGTATGAAGAATGCTGGTTCTAACATTCTAATATTTTTATGTGAGCTTATGTAACTTTTGTTATGAAAAGAATTTCAAAAAGGCAGATTTAGAGTTGAAAAAGAACAAGTTGCATTATTAATGAACATAGCTTTCCGCATTATATTTCTGAAATGAATAGACGGAGAAAAACTTCTTCTTAAATGCGTCTAATAAATGGTGTGGGTGCTGTATTGACTTGGGAGGTTGGGCTTTGTGTAAAGCAGCTAATTCTGACTAAAGCAAAGGACTCGTTAGTCGTAATCAGTCGTCTTACTGTGGCCTGTTCTGTCAGAGCTTGACCTTTTCTCGTGCACTGCCTGTAAAATCTCCTGCTAGGGTTTCACCGTTTCATGCCTCGCTTAATTGGATATGATTTGCGTTTTGTGCTTCTGCTTTTGTTCGTTTGTCCAATTCAGCATGGAGCTAATGGCTTAATGTCACTGCAAATCGCGAGCTGCGTTAGCCTGGAGAGAGCTTAATTTTCCTGACAATGTACACAACTAACAAGACCCAGCGTCAACATCCCCTCATTACCGATGTTGTCGCAAGATATGGCAACAGTTGTGAACATGCAGCAGGAGAAAAAAGCAAAGGAGAAGATAAACAATATTATTCAGGCCTCAGTGGTCGCTGTCATTAACCTATGGGCCCCAGCATCTTAAACTTGGCTAATGAACAGCAGTGATGGGGTGCGCGGTTGGCACGAAAAGATGAGACGGCGACAAAACTGTGACGTTTAATTATGCTTGTACACCACAAACTGCGTGGCATTTGATGGAAAGGTCAAGAGAACTCCCTCGACTTAATCTGTGGAACCTGTGTCTTCAAGCCCACAGCCGAGCAGATACACAAACACAATAAAGAGTCATACAACATTACATTGCAAACTAAATTTTAAGACGTAAAACTGACTTGTATCTTGGACCCTTTTTTTATTCCACCAATTTCTGGTAGATTTTGGTTGCACCTATTCACTCCCCTTAAAAGGTAAAGGTTAATTACTCTTAAGTTGTTCCAAACCTGTTTAATTTAGTTGAGTTTAGTTTATATATTTAGTTTATATATATATATATATATATATTCTACACAAAATAAGTCAGTAATGACCTTCAACTGTAGAGTTACCATAAAAGTAGAGAAATTCAGACTGGTCTGGAAAGACACAAGTGTAATTACTTAGTAATATTATTTTCATTTTGAATGAACTATTCCTTAAAAGGGGTCATATCATGTCTTATTTCCAAGATGTAATGTACATTTAGGTGTCCCCAGAAAGTTTCTGTGCAGTTTCAGCTCAAAAATCCTCAATGATCATTTATTTAATTTTGCTGTTAAAGCCTCTTCTTGGCCAAATGCAAACATGTGTTTTCACTTGTGTATCTTTAAATGCAGAATTAATTGCAGGTGCTCTTCCCCCTTTCCAGAAGAGGACGGGGCCTTTACAGCTTTTGCCTCGATTAGTCTGACAACAATAAAATGTCAGTTTAAACTCCTCACATAAATCTTTTTGAGCACAGACCCCAACGCTTGTAAAATGAAAGCTGACTGACAGATGGCAAGTCATGTGAGCAATGTCTATTTCCCATCAAACAACAAAAGCACAAAAGTTTAGATAATGCAGGTTAGGTCTGTAAATGTAATCAGTTGAGGAATGAATTTCATGTTTATCAGTCATTATATTAGATCTGTGCATCAGTGTTTATTTATTTATTTCTTTGTTTGTTTGTTTTGTTTTGATTCGTGTTTTAACATGGCAGCAAGAATGGGATATTATGACTTATATATTCCTGGAAAAAAACAAAAAACAGACTACAATAGAAATACAGTATTTGAGGGAGTGCCGAACTGCCTATGGAATGGACTTTTTGCTTCATTAATCTGCAGATATTTGGCATGCTTGAACAGAACATCACGACTAAAAGTTAAAAGTTTAAAAAGAATATTATGATCCCCTTTAATATCCCGAGAGCTTAATTTTGGTTGGTTAAAAAAAATACAATATACAAATACAATATTATTTTTTCTGTAAGCAGTGCTCATTTGTATACAGAAGATAATGTAGCCAACCATATGATGTTACCACAAATTCACTGAGCCGGAGCCTTTTGCAGGAGAATAAATTCATATCACTCGATTTAGCACTCTCAATAAAGACATACAAGGCTTGGGTTCAGAGAGCAGAAATCTTGCATTAAAAGACTCCTTGGTTTCTCCTCATGAGAGTATTTGAACATAATATTGAATCCCTCTCACTAAGAGCTTTTACACGCTCTATCGAGTTTTTGCTTTGAATGCTCAATTTTTCAAATATCTACCTAACCCATCACCCATAAAGTATAAAATCTGTCAGAAATCTGATTATATTCCTGCAGTTAATTTGAGTTGTAGGGAAAAACAGAGCGAGATGAGGCGGATGGTCTGGGAGAATGGAAAGGACGTTCTTGATTAAAGTAAGATGCATGTGCTTCTGTGAGTGGGAGAGTGCTCACTAAATCAAAAGTCAGTGCGGCACTGTGAACATCTGTAAGACAAGAGTAAACAGATCATTAAATTTCCTCATTCATATCATCAAGCTTTGAGCTTTTTTCAAAATATGCTTTTAAACTTATAATTGCTTTATTTTTTAAGCGTATCCAACGAATCATACATTTCTGCAATGCGCTGCACTTTTTTTGGGGTTACTTAATGAGCTAATTAATTAATTATATATTCATTTAATTGCATACTGCATGATACACATACATTGCTCAACTGAGATTTGCAGTTCCCAGCACGCTTTGCATGGGACTTTGTGATGAGAGCACATGTTAAATTTGAGTATTCATTAGTGTTTTCAGTCATTATGTTAAAATTAGGAGGTGTAATGTTAGGATTAGGGCTGCACGGTGGCGCAGTGGGTAGCAAGTTCGCCTCACAGCAAGAAGGTCAATGGTTTGAGCCTCGGCTGGGTCAGTTGGCATTTCTGTGTGCAGTTTGCATGTTCTCCCTGTGTTCGCGTGGGTTTCCTCGTGGTGCTTCGGTTTCCCCCACAAGTCCAAAGACATGTGGTATAGGTGAATTGGGAAGGCTAAATTGTCCGTAGTGTATGTGTGTGAATGAGTGTGTATGGATGTTTCCCAGTGATGGGTTGCAGCTGGAAGGCATCCGCTGCGTAAAACATATGCTGGATAAGTTGGCGGTTCATTCCACTATGGCGACCCCAGATTAATAAAGGGACTAAGCTGAAAAGAAAATGAATGAATGAATGAATAAATTAGGATAGGATTATTATAAATTGTAGTTAGGATTACATTATTTTTTTTTTTAGATTTTAAACTTTTGATTTGTTTGATTGGTTTAATGAAGCTATCTACCACGTCAATGTGTGTTATTTTTAGGAAATAGTTACCTATATAGTCAAATGAAATTCAAAGTATTGCAACTGTGTCAATATAATAAAAGGAAATGTATATTGAGCATATAATTTCTGAAGAATCATGTAATACCGGAGTAATGATGCTGAAAATCCAGCTTTGAAAATGAATTACATTTAAAAATAAATTGATACATTGAAATAATATTTTGCAATATTACAGTTTTGAATTTGAAAACAATTTTACAATTTATTTCAAATAAATATAATATTTTCAGCATGAGAACCTACTTACAAAAAATGTCAAATTGTTTGATTGGTAGAATACTGTATAAAAAAAACATTATTTTAATTAGAAAATTTAAATGATTAATTCATCGTGTTTCATTATGGTAATTGTTGAATTTATTAATATGAAAAATATTGATTCTCACAAAACATGGTTAACTAAATTATTAATCTGTGGGGGGAAAATTAATCGGTTTAATAGTAATACTTTATTTTTTTTTTCATAAGGATAATGTAACCAAAGTGCTGTATGTGACCAATTTTGACTTCTAATAACTAAGCTCATCAAGCTGAATGCATGAGCACAAATTAAAGCCTTAAATACCCCAACTGTAGTCTTCTGTATGTCTCTCAGCAGAACGCAATGCTTTGCTATAGTGGCCAAAGATCTTACAGTCAGCAAAACTCTGTTCTGTAGCTTCAGGTCTGACTTCACCAGAGGACTCAAGTCACTCAGGATCTCGTTACTGTGCTGACAAGACAAGTCCCAGTCTGAGACAGATCTTGTAGACTGAGCCAAGGCCCGAGGATTAAAGCTCCAGTTTCTCGCTAGCTATCTTCTTCTTCATGGCAAGAGGTGCCATGATCCCTAGGTGTTTCCAGGAGGCTGAAGTGTCAATCACAGCTGGTCAAACGGTCAGGTGTGAGGCCTTCACGAAGCTGATGGAAGCAAAGAAAATCATCATGACAGCTTCTCAGTGTCAGCAGTCACATTTAGCCAAAAGCAACATTCATAGAGCTTGTTCTCGTGTGGCGTTTAGAAATGGTTTGCTGCGGTGGGTTGTGTGGTGTGGGGCTAGATTTGATACGGCAGTTTATAGATCTACAGTGGATGTTTAATACAATAACATGTAGATCAAGCTCATACAAAACTAAACCCCCTTAATTGTATTAAAAGCAATCGTATTTCTGCAGTCTGCATTGTGAAATGTAACAAGTGGACTATGTAAGCAAATTATCTTAATTGTCCAAGTTCATTATTTTAGATTTTTTGATTAAGCTTATTATCCATCTTGGGTGTTTAAATTATGTATTTATATTATGTATTACAGTATACCAGAAAATATGAACGTTCCAGCCCGATCTTACAAGTAAAATTAACTATTTTTTGGTTGCCGAATTAGCCAAAAATCAATTTGTTTGATTTAATTTGTACTAATATATATATTTAGAAAAATGATGGCCCATCCCTAAACATAAACAATTTTGGGCTTGAGCATATCATACTTAAATGTACAAATAAGGTTGTATGGATTTCTACAAATTACCCACTTATGTAAAATTGTGCTGGATTGTTCCTAACTCAATTTGAGACATAGAAATGAGTTGAGCCAACTTAGAGGTTTAAGTACATTTCATTAAATGAATTGTTAAACAGAAGTCTCAACTATAGTTATTATTCACAAAATCTACTGTGGCATGAGTAATTTTTAATGTTCAAACTCTTACATTATATTCAATATGGATTTAATTGTACCATTGCTGTGTTTTTATACTAAATGTTGATGTCTGTGCTTGACACTATTTTGTTCATTTGCAAGATACTGTCACACTATAAAGGGAATTACACTATATCAATCCTATTAATAGTGTGATTTATATCACAATAGTATAATAGTAATAACACAGTTATTAATAGGATCTTTATAACTTTATATCTTTATTTATATCTTTATATAACTTTATCACAACATCACGTGTAGATTAGTTATTAGTTTTTTTAAAGCACCCCATTTATATTATGCTACTTAAAATGTTTTCATTTAAAAGCACATGTGACTGTGATTTCTTGTAATAGTAGTGCACTGGTAGGTGAAGAATTATTAAATAGCATATTAAATGTTAAAGTCAACAATAATCACCGCAATGCAGACTTCAACCCCTTTGAAGAATTTTTTTTGATGTTTTCCCAAAAAACATTTGAATGTGAGAAACCTAAAGTAAAGATAAAGTACATTTTAAATGGATCATAATTAAGGTAAGTTGAGTATAACTAGGGCGACGCGGTGGCGCAGTGGGTAGCACGTTCGCCTCACAGCAAGAAGGTCGCTGGTTCAAGCCTTGGCTGGGTCAGTTGGCATTTCTGTGTGGAGTTTGCATGTTCTCCCCGTGTTCGCGTGGGTTTCCTCCGGGTGCTCCGGTTTCCCCCAATGTCCAAAGACATGCGGTATAGGTGAATTGGGTAAGCTAAATTGTCCGTAGTGTATGTGTGTGAATGAGTGTGTATGAATGTTTCCCAGTGATGGGTTGCAGCTGGAAGGGCATCCGCTGCATAAAACATATGCTGGATAAGTTGGCGGTTCATCCCGCTGTGGCGACCCCAGATTAATAAAGGGACTAAGCCGAAAAGAAAATGAATGAATGAATGAATGAGTATAACTAAGGCCTTGTACAGAAATATGCATTACTATATTTTTAAAATGCAACACATTTTGTGATATTATTCTGACCAGTTTCTAGCAGGTCAGTTAGTATAAATGTATGTAATAATTTATATTCATAACCCAAGTGATGCAAGAAATCTAAGTCAGACAATGCCTTAATAGTCAGCATTTTTGTTTCAGGCATGTTTACAAGGTATCAACATTGTCAGAGTTGACAACAATGTCATTCCATTAAGAAAATACATGTTTACAATTTATATATATATTTTATCTAATACATTTAGTTACATTTGACTTACTTGCTGTATCAAACTCAATCTACACTAATCTCATGGGGTTGATTGCCAAGAAAAGCAAACGCTGATCAAATCTACACCTTGAATACAATGCAAGTTGCTTTGGATAAAAGCATCTGCTTAATGCGGAAACATAAATGTAAATCATAAAAGTCAAACCAGTCTTTTTGAACTCTAATTGTAACATGTTCTGCTAGACTGACAGTATAGATGTGGTGCTGACTACTAATTAAAGCGAGCGCCAGACAAATGCACAGAAATAGAGAAGGGAGGAAGAAAACGATGCAAAAAGAGAGAGGAGAAGGTTGTAGAGTTGTCAGCTAATCCAGAGTCCAGAAAACAAACTGTAAAAAAGATATATTAGACTATAACCAGCTGTATAATGATCAGAGCAACCGCATGAGTGTAATAACATGCATTAATGTTAAAATTGTTGATGAGAAAGTTGAAGATAATATTGAAAAACCTACACATTAGAAAAAGCCAGTTGTTTTATTTTTTTATTTATTTTACTGAGGCAACGTGAATAGTTCCATTTGATTGATGCACATTTTCAAACACTTTATACACTTCATCACCCCACCTGTTTAATGAAACAAGTCTTTAGCGTTGAATATGCTCATATTATGGCAATAATTTGGTCTGTCTGGTCTGTCTGGATTAGATAGCCAATCCAACTCATTTGTTTAGCCTTCATTCTATTACTGTAATAACAAATCAGCAGTGTGAATGAATTGGAGGCACAGTATAGTATAGTTTCATGACTAGAGGTCACTTATTTAAAGCAAAAACAAAAACATGCCGTCATAAAGGTGGTTAGAATCATTATAGCTTCCATATTCACCTCCACATCTGATTAAAATTAAACTGTATTTTGTTACCAGTGTTACACAGTGTTGGCCAGACACGAATTGCATTACTTATACACTGTTTTGCTTTTAATATAAACAAAAACCATTTACAATCAATGCTCTGCTTAATACAACACAAGCTTCAATATCGCTGTGCAGCACAGCAGGACTCAGCAAGAGTACACAGATCATGACAGAATTAAATGTCTCATGAAATTAAAATAACATTTATTAGATGTTAATATCAGTATGTTAGTCTCAAGGATATCTATAAGCTAGTGTGGTACAAAAGAGTGACAAAATTGGCCTTTAGAACCTATAAACACCAAAACACCAGTTTTTTCCATGTCATCTCATACTTCTCATCAAATCTTGACCAATCAAATTCTCTCTAGTATCTGACATGTACCGCTCCCTTCAAAACACTTCTCTTTTGCTTTTCATTTAATGCGCTTGAGCTTAACTCTCACTGGCAGAGCTATGATAAAACAAAGTGCTACTGGCCTTTTTTTAAAAGGGGAGGAGATACTCTATGTCCCACCCTCACTTCATGTTTCAGTTGAGATTACGTCAAACATTGAGTAAAACTGCACATTTTTTAAAGTACTTCATCGGAACTTTAAAAAGACATGGCTGACTGGAACATCACAGAGGATTTGATGGACAGCAGGTCCTGAGCAGACATATTTTATCTTGTAAAAGCGAAAGTAAAAAAAGCATATGTAAACAAAAGCATTTCAGTACTTTGCATATTGATAGCAGCTCTCTAATGTGTGCAAATCATATATAATAAGTCAACAGGGATGTGATGTCATTGACTACGTTTACATGGACATCAGTAATCTAATTATTGATCAGTAATTTTTATCAAATATTATCAGTAATTTAATTATTTGTCTTAAATATTAATAAGACAATAATATGATTAAGGCGTTTACATGAGTTTCTTTTTGAATGTTCCTTTCATGTTCTCGTTTTACATGTTATAGCACATAGATCGATTAACATCATTGCGTCACCAGGCTATCCAATGTTTCTTCCGGAGTTTCATGTAATTTCGAGTGTTTCATTTTTAATTTTTTAACTTTAACTGCAGTTCGGCAGTTTAACTTTCATTCAGGAACATTTCATTCATGCCCCGTGACAAAGTGAGGTGGATGCGAGTATAAAGTAAGGACTGGTGGAAGAGTGTTGTTTTAATGGAATTTTATACCGCACTCCGAATGGAAAGAAAAAACTTCTGCATTTCACGATGAGGTTGTCTGTGGTCCTTAACTGACTTGGTAGGTGCAAAGAATAGTTGCAAACAGCCGTGTGTATGTGGAATATCCTGTTGCAAAATACAGCGAAAAGTCCTACATGGCGGTAATAGTTTGATTAAGGTGTTTACTGCACTTCAATAATTCGACTAAAATAGGAATACTCCACATGTCTTCATTCGATTTGTTTAGTTCGATTATGACTAAAATTGGAATATTGGTGTCCATGGAAACATACTCATTGACAGGTGATGCACATAGACTATCACTGGCTTAAAGTGAAGATTTCTTTAAATTTAAACAGTTGAAATATTTCGAAGTGTAAGAATATAAGTATAAATTTTGCTACACATTATTATAAAACATTATAAAACATATTACTATTGTACTAGTTATGTCTTGTTTAAAAAGATTTCACCACACAAAAAACCCACTAATGCTGAATTTGGAATCTCATACTACTCTTACTAATTCTGCGACTGAAAGATACTGTCAAATTATTATGTAAAATATTGTAAGAGTTGCTATTGTGCGGTTTCTAAATTCAGCAAAACACAAAGGGAGTGACAAAAAAATTATCTTTCCCATTATCTGAATTTGTGACTATGCTATAATTTTTTGTTTTAAAATGTTTAAAAACTATAATATACTTATCATATTTGACATGACATCTTGCCAGATGATATCACAAAATCAGTGTGACAATGAGGCAAAAAAGTCACTCTCCAAAACATTTATTCTCTCTTCCTTTCTGGTGAAATGAACTCCCAGTGCTGAAAACATCACATCTCTCAAGAAGCAGCTGAAGACACAACTCTCCTGCCCTTAATCACTTAACACTCCTAAATCAATGTGCTTATTTGCATTTCTTCTCTTCTTATTTCCTTGATTGTCTAATAAACCTGCCATTGTGTATTACAACTATTTGATGAGTTGCACTGTTACTCGTTTGTAGGTTTTGGATAAAAGCATCTGCTAAATGTATAAATGTAAATGGATTCAGAACAGGCCCTAACGTTTGTTTATCACCCAGCTTTCATCAAGTACGTAGTCTTTGTGTTTCAGAGCTTTGTGGAGGATTATTCATTATTCGTTGGGTGGGTTTTTAGGAGTAGCTGAGCCCCATCACTTCTCATTGCGGGCCTCGGAGAGACAGAGCTGACAGAGTGATGCACAGAGCCTGTCTCTGCTAATGGCTGCTCCATTCTCCATCATTATCCCCATCATTAGGAAATTAGGGGGACAGAAGGTATTTACTGTAAACCTGCCACCTCCCCAGAAGAGATAAATAGAAACTGATAAATGTGACTCTACTGACGTCGCCCGTCGATTAACCTTCCAATTACCCAACTCCAGCATATGCACGTTTAATAATCATTAATACTTGATTATTGCCACTGATTTCTGAATGTCGCTGGTTTAGCTTAGAGACATAATACGAGTCATCCTTTTGTGCTGCAGTTGAGCAATACACTACAGTTGTGTTGAGAAGGGACGATTCACTACAAGGGCAAAGATCTTCCCAGCATACCTTGTCAGTCTTAGTGGAAACATTATTGCAGTGTGCAGTATCAGCACTTTTACCTTTACATTTGACCTCTTAATAAGACGGAGCTAGGGGCAATGAGAAACACGTTCGACACGCATTCACACACACACTCTTGTATATGTGGTTTATGATGACTCTTCATAGGCGTAATGTACTGTATTTTATACTGTAAAAACTGCTTGTTAAATTTCCTTACCCTACCCCTACTCCTAAACTCAAACTTCACAGGAAACCTAGAACTTTAGAATGTCTAAAGACCCTGTTATGTATGATTTGAAGGCATGTCCACCATAAACCACCTCATACCCATCACACCTCGTAAAATCACATTAAAAAATACATGAACATATATACGCATACAGAAATCACACTGGCATGTCCTTGAGTGAATGGAGATATAGACAGGCTATCCCATCATGCTCATGCTTTTCAATCTACCATAACAAAGCTGGAATAATAAGACGTTTCATTGCATGTGAGAATAAGTTGATGATTGCGCCTCTATTGGGTTTGCAATCGTATAATCAGTAAATAGATCAAGATGCTCTCAATGGATCCATTTGATTGATGCAAATGTGCAAACAAACACTTTAAGATGCATAATCACTGCACCTGTTTAATGAAATAATGCTTAGTGGTGATTATGTTCATATTATGGCCGTGATTCGGAAAGCGGTCCCTGTCTGGATTTACCATCGAGCAACGAATTCAAATTCTAATTCGTTTCTGTATCAAAAGAAAGGGAAGATCTGCCCGAACAAATTAGATAACAGAAGAGTCATTTTATAATAACAAACAAAAACAGGCTTTGCATAGGATGCAGCAATTAGGAGAGGCCTAATGATGGTAATTTAAGTTTTCATCCTGATCCCTGTAGTGACAGGCAGAGTCTATCAATTACTGCATTAAACCACAGAGCAGCTGCAGCTGCAGTCGCCCAAATTGTTGTCTAAACTGCTGTTGTCTCCTTCCCTTCCGTCTGCCTTAATTGCAGTTCAAGCAGTTCATCATAATCTATTTGCACACAGCCAGTTATTCCTCTTTCTAGCAAGGGGAGGTTTGAGGTTTCAGTCATTAGCGTGCTAGCTGTAAGGTATCAGTGCTGTAAATGAGGTAGAGGGATGGGTCAAGATAAGCATAACACTTTCTGGGATAGTTAATGTGTGCATCTATACAAAACCATCTGAAATAAAAGTCTAAAATGATGCTTTACTGTTTACAGGTCTTTGGACATTTCAACATTTGAGAGCAGTGGCATGCATACAGTGTGTCTTAATACTACTGGAGTTGGAGGATGCAAGTGTAAATTGACTCAGCATAGCATCTATAAAAATTGTAACAGTGTCAACAACTGGGTTTGAACCCGGGTCTCTGGTGTGGTGGTTGAGGATGCTACCACAGAACCACAGAAGTGATGTTGGACCCAAACGAAACACTTGATGCAGTATGCCAGGAAATGAAAATTTATTAAGAAAGTCTTTGTAAGAATAATTCAACAAAAGTTCTTCTCGGGCCGAGGTATTAACAACAGTCAAAACAAAAGGAAAAATCACAAGAGAAAAAATAAAGACTCCACGAGGGGAGAAAACAAATCTGAGAGAAATAGAACTTAGGATTCCTTACTTGGAACTGCTTGGAAGGCTATAGCCAGACAGAGCTGGAAACACAGGGCAGGGACTCAAAAACCGAGTGAGGAATCAGGGGAAAATGGTCAGCTTAAATATACTAGAGGAAACAAGGCACAGGTGACTTGGATAACTCTAACTAGGACCCACAAAGAAGAACTAAGGCAGTGGGGAACACAGGGGACCTCTAGAGGCAAGGAGACAAACTACAGGAGGGCAGAATGCTGACAAACAGCATATATCTTTTTTTTTTTTTACATTTGTAGACCATGATAACTACAAGTGTAACATTTCAAAGCAAGGTTTATATATATTGGAGGATATATATATATATTTCAGAAGGAAACTGAGTGAGTATATATAAGCTTTTTTAATTATTTAAAAACTTATTAAAAAATCTATATATAGTCATTTTGGGGGGAAAACAAGTAATTTAAATGACAAAAACAAAATCTTAGCAAAAAGATACTATTATATAAAATAAACTTACATTTGTTGTTTCAGCTACTTGCCAGTCAAATATTTTTTTGTAATATAACACATTCATTTTCTTTTTGGCTTAGTCCCTTTATTAATCTGGGGTCGCCACAGCGGAATGAACCGCCAACTTATCCAGCATATGTTTTACGCAGCGGATGCCCTTCCAGTCGCAACCCATCACTGGGAAACACCCACACATTCCCATTCACACACATACACTACGGACAATTTAGCTTACCCAATTAACCTATAGCGCATATCTTTGGACTTGTGGGGGAAACCGGAGCACCCGGAGGAAACCCACACGAACACGGGAAGAACATGCAAACTCCACACAGAAATGCCAACTGACCCAGCTGGGGCTCGAACCAGCAACCTTCTTGCTGTGAGGCGACAGCACTACCCACTGTGCCACCACGCCGCCTCTACACAAATTGAAACAGCTTAATAAATAACATTTTGTAAGTATATTCGGTAACACTTTAATTTAATTAGTGGTTTATTACCTGCTTATTATTACGATATTGGCTGTTAATTTGTACTTATAAAGTACATATCCTGTATGATATTATTGTACATGCCTAATCCCACCCAATACCTTAACCAACTACTATTTTACTATCATTAAATGCAGCAAATTATGAGTTTATTGAGCTAAAAGTCATAGCTATTGGTTAGTTAATACAGTGAGAATTGTACATTAAAATAAAGTGTGACCATAAATTCCATTAATCCTTTAATGCATTTCTACATTAATTATAAAATAAAATGCCATATAAATACATCCTGCATTTCAATTCAATTCAACTCAAATTTACTTGTATAGCGCTTTCACAATAATTATCGTTCCAAAGCAGCTTTACCGAAGGTTCACAGTATTACATTACAGTCACAATCAGAAAAGTTAAGGAGTTGTGTAAAGGGTTGGCAGTATGTAAACGTACTTATTGCATTTCAGCATGAGAAACACAAGGTGTGGCGTAAAAGAACTAGTTGAAATGCGTGAGACTTGAGACCAGTGCCAGTCCGTAGGGTTGAGGGGCCCTAGGCGAGATAAACAATTGGGCCCACTGATGTAAAAACAGTGAGAAGAAAGCACAAAAAAATAAAATTTTAATATTTGTGTATACATTTTTATTAACTGTAACATATTTAACCTATACATATGTAAAAAATATTTTCTCAGATTTAAACAAATAAGTTTGCAAGTATTGTAAAGTACTACTAAATAATTACCTTTACTTTGAGCTTGCTTTTCTTCCTCTGCTTTTCTTTTCTTCCTTTTTTCGGCTCCGGGAAGATGCTGTTTGGATGCCGTTTCATTTCAAATTAAAATTCGATTAAGATCGATTAAAAATAGCAACACTTTTTCGGGTTTATATCGAACGTGAGCAATTTGGAGAGATATGTGGAATCTGTGTAGGAATATGTTGCGTCATTCTAGTTCACCCAATAGCCGGTCGCGGGTGGTGTTATGCAAAATAGAGTGTGGTGCTGCTAGGTATGTTTCTAATATTTTATGCTTTTATTCATACTGTTGGTGTGTAGTTATTATCGGTTTCAGCTTTTTGTCATGTATGAGTTATACAGAGCTATTCTTTTAATGAAATGTGGAGGTTATTTTGGAGGTTATGTTGTGAATTGTATCACGTTTAATGGGGTTTGTGCATTGCACGTGGTTTTTAGGATTTATACGTACCAAATGTGGGTAGATTTCAGCTGTGGCGGGTTAGACAGCCACTGTGGCAGGTTGAGCACACTCTTTAAATTAAAATGTAGTTTTCTTAAAAGTCATGTCAAATAAAAACTAATTGCAATTGCAATGCGACAGTAAGAAACCACAACACCCATGAGAGCAATCACTGCAACACAGTGTTTGCTCATGCGCACTATTAAGCAACGTCTCACATTACCCAAAAAAGTGAAATGAGTGAGGAGCTGGGCTCACACCAAGTGCAGAGCACCATGTCGCTTGAGTTCAATTTTTTGAACTTGCGCAGTACATTCAATTGAGGTGAGTTCCACATAATTTGTGTCGTGTGACGATAATTTGACTCTATTTACACATTTGTATGACTTTGTATGTAATTTACTTGCAAGTATATTGTGAACACAGCATAAGACGAGCATTGAAGGAATGAATCTGGTGATGAAAAACAGCTATGATGATATTTAATCTATCTCTCCTTCACACCCACATTCTCATGTCACTCATGCACACATAAAATGGAAATTTGCTGTAATGAGTTGTACAATGAATTGTAATTCTTGATTAGCCATTTTTTTTGTTCTTTAGAATTTTAGTGCAAATGTTTTTTTTGGTTTTTTTTTGTAGCGCTAAAGTATTTACTGATGTTGTTAATAATTATTAAAAATGATCAAATAGTTAATAGTTAAAAATTATTTAAATTGTCTTTTGGTCAAACTTATACACCACTGCCAGTCCAGTTTTCACTTCAGGGTGGTGTAAAAGTCACTGCTGAAAGCCGAAACACTGAACACTGGTGTTCAGGCTAGCCCACGGGATCAATGTGGCGACTTATCTGTCACTGGGGTCTTTCAGGAGTCAGTCTCATGGTCTCCACTCATCCATGACCACCACAGCATCTGCTCAGGAAATGGGCCGGGTCCAAGATTATGTAGACCGGAATAAGGAAAAGTAGATTAACATAAGCGATGCCATTCAAATTGTAATGTTTTTTTGGAAAGTGTTTCCAGCTCCGGTTGCCCTAATTAGTGCCTAACCATCCTTTAGAAGATTTGGATTTCAAAAGTTATGCGTTTGTGTTGTGGCGGCACAGTGGCTCAGTGGTTAGCTCAGTCCCAGAGTCCAAAGTCATGCAGTATAGCTGAAATGGATGAACTAAATTGGCCGTAGTATATGAGTTTGTGTGAATGAGTGTATGGGTGTTTGCCAGTACTGGGTTGTGGCTGGAAAGGCATCCGCTGCGTAAAAACATATGGAATGAAATTGTTAGCGGTTGATTCCACTGTGGCGACCCCTGATAATTCAGGGACTAAGCCGAAGGAAAATGAATGAATGAATATTTGTTCATATATGTTTTTTGCATATATGTGTACATACTGTATATGTCCCCTATATGTTTTATACATCTATGGAACATATATATTTTATACACATATGGGACATCCATGTTTTATTCATATATAGAACATGTATATTTTATACATATATGGGGCATGTATGTATGTTTATTTTGTTCTGGGTTTTTACCTTTAATTTATAGGACAGTAGAGAGTATAGACAGGAAAGTGTTGGGAGTAGAGAGAAGGGAATGATCGGCATAGAACCTTGAGGCAGGAATCGAACTCGGGTCGCAGTGAGCACCGGACTGCCATGTGTACTAACCACTATGCCTTTGGCACCGACAGGCATGTATGTTTTTTCTACATATATGGGGCATACTGCATATGCTTTATACATACAGTAGAAGTCAGAATTATTAGCCATACTGTGAATTCTTTTTTCTTTTTTAAATATTTTCCAAATTATGTTTAACAGAGCAAGAAATTTTTCACAGCATTTCCCATAATATTTTTTTTTCTGGAGAAAGTCTTATTTGTTTTATTTGTTTATTTCTTGCCTAGTTAACCTAATTAAACTGGTTAAATCTTTAAATTGCACTTTAAGCTGAATACTAATGTATTGAAAAATATCTAGTAAAATATTATTTACTGTCATCATGGCAAAGATAAAAGAAATCAGTTATTAGAAATGAGTTATTAAAACTATTATGTTTAGAAATGTGTTGGAAAAAAATCTTCTTTTCACATCAAACAGAAATTGTGGAAAAAATATACAGGGGGGCTAATAATTCAGGAGGGCTAATAATTCTGACTTCAACTGTTTATGGGACAAATTATAGTTTTGGGCTGCAGTGGCGCAGTGGGTAGCGCTGTCGCCTCACAGCAAAAAGGTCGCTGGTTCGTGCCTCGGCTCGGTCAGTTGGCATTTCTGTGTGGAGTTTGCATGTTCTCACCATGTTTGTTGTGGGTTTTCTCCGGGTGCTCCGGTTTCCCCCACAAGTCCAAAGACATGCGCTATAGGTGAATTGGGTAAGCTAAATTGTCCATAGTGTGAATGGGAGTGTATGGGTGTTTCCCAGTGATTTGTTGCAGCTGGAAGGGCATCTGCTGTGTAAAACATATGCTGGATAAGTTGGCGGTTCATTCTGCTGTGGCGACCCCAGATTAATAAAGGGACTAAGCTGAAAAGAAAATGAAGAAAGAAATGAAATTACAGTTTTCTTTTGTATGAAAAATGTTCTTTTCATACAAATGAAATCATATGAATTCGTATGAATTTGCCCCTTTTTTGACAATATGTAAAATAGTTACATTTCTTTGTGAGATCAGGCTGGCCAGCAAGTAAAAGCATTCACTCTAAGCTCCAGCTTCTGCTTTTAGTGGAAATGTGCAACAGAAATGGTATGCATATTTATTGGTGATGGCACAATTGTGACCTCTAACAAAACTAAGTCACACCCACAGAAAAAATAGTCAAAATGCCACCATTTATTCAGTGTGTGTAGTGTGTGTAGTCCTGTATTTAGCTTTAGGCTAAAGGAGGACAGTTTTACAATATAATAACATGCTGCCGGAGCTATGTTCGCCATTCTGACTGGGGCTATATTGAGTGAAATCTCCAATCGCAGCCTGCGACCGACAACAGAACAGGCGCCGACTGCCAAACGCTGCTTAACCATGGCCTTTTCCCTCATTTCAAACCTCAGCTTCTGCCTTTTGTACAGGCACTGATCTGTTGTAGCAGGGTTATCAAGTAACAGATTTCTGAAGCCTGTATATGACTCAAGGGCTTCCTTCCCGAAACGCTCCGGCCCAGTAGACCATGAAGCTCTCGAAAATGCATGCATGTCCAAAAGTTTCCAAAGGAGCAGATGAAGGTAGCCGGGGAGAGGATCAGCTGGCCTGCGGTTTTCTTCTGCGTGCCAGACCGTGGGATTGGCTTCAGGGCTGCGGGGCCATCTTGACTGGCTGGCAGGCAAGAGGCTCGAACAGTTTGCTTGTGAAGAGCTGTGGAAAAAGAGGGAGAAGTGTGTGGGTGTTTATATGTGCAGATCTGCTGGACTGGCGAGCTGCAAAAAAAAAAAAAGAGACAAAGCGAATGTTTGCATGTGTGCTTGATGGTGCTTATGATACTTTGAATTTAGAAATTAGATGAATTAAAGGATTATGATGCTGTTTTCACTACAAACTGTGCTACAATAATATATGTAAGCAACCAGAGTAATCAAATCAGAGTAAATAAATACAGTGTTCAGCATATGAGTACACCACTCACAAATCTCTCATTTAAATTAATATTTTCTATAGGATGCTTAAAAATATTATATTTGTGCATACACATTAAATTAGTCAGTACTGAAGCCAAATCTAGAGCTAATTTAACAAAATGACTTTCGATAACGGTCCCAAATTTATTTGTTTGGGGAAAATATTAAATAAAAATAAAAAAGAGCAAAAATCAAGAGAAACAAAACATATATATATACAATTTTGTCGAAATTTTGTAATTTGTAATTTTTGCAATATTTTGCTTGAATTTAAATGTATTTCTATTTTAATAATAATATTATTATTATAAATTTTATTATTTTAATAAATATATCTGTTTAATAAATCTGTTTTAGTTTAAATGCACCAAAACATATTACCTATATTGACTGGGGAAATGGATAAAAATATTAATTTCCAAAATGGGGTCAAAATGATTTACTCATTTATGCTGAGCACTGTATATTTAGCTTTTATTTAGTTAATGTGGAAGGCTAGAGTTTTTACCACAGAATAATGTTATTAAACCATCTGATAATAACTGAAATACATTTTTGAGTGTTTGATCTGATCCAGATTTAATTTTTCATTTTGTCCTCATTTTGTAACATTAAAGCTGAAAAATTGTTGACAAATTTTGACTACAATTTATACGAGATTATTGTGAGAAATTTGTGTGTGCCTGTACCTCATATTCCTTACATTGTGAAAATGAAATGTCCCACAAGTATGTCAATACCAGTAAATTTATTCCTTTTGGGGACCCATGAGGAAAACGGCTCATAAATTACACAGAATTTTGAAAATGTAAAAATGCAGTATGTTTCCTGTGAGGATTGGGTTTAGGGGTAGGATTGGGGTGTAGAATATGCAGTCTGTACAGTATAAAAATAATTACTTCTATGGGAAGTCCCCATAAAGACAGCTGTACGTGTGTGTGTGTGTGTGTGTGTGCGTGCGTGCGTGCGTGTGTGTGTGAGAGAGTGTGTGTGTGCGTGTGCACGTTTGCGTTTGTGTGCGAGCTAGTGAGATTGAGTCTCAGATGGTCAAGCACTGCCGGAGGAGAGATTGTCAGTCTGTGGACTAAAGCAGCTTGCCAGAATAGCAAGTGCAAGCTTTAGGCTGTAAGTGGGGACATGGCTTGGGCGAAATGTTAAACCAAGGTCTTTTGTGTTATTGCTGACACTGAATTTCATCCCTCCCCCTGGAGGTACAGACTATGATTGGTAAAACATGGTCCAAACATCCCGGCAATATGTAGCACAGACACTAAAGAAAGAGTCGTTCTATTTAGCTTTGTGAAACAACCATTATATCACATCTTCTGTTTCACTTCTGAAGAGTTTTGTTCCTTGCTTGACGTAGCGCCGCACAATACATTGTTTTAGGATTGACACTGTAATGTGTAATAGTCACATAACAGGATTTACAATTTGGATGCATGTGGATTATATAAGTTTTATTTCAAATTTATTTTTTAGGTTTTCTACATGGAATATCATTTACAACATTCATTTTATAATTATCCTTCAATGTTGTTGCTAACACTATCCCAAATAAACACTTCCATCGCTCAACAGCCTATAACTTCCCATTGAAAAACTAAATAACATAATTGATAAGTAAAACATTTTTTTTTATTAAATTAAATAAAAAAAATACAAAAATGAATAATAAATATGTATTCATATATTATTGCTCAGCTTAAGAATCAAGAGAGTTAGCCTACAGATCATCTAAAAAGGGGTGCCACACCTTGTCAAAGGTCTTTAAAGAACCAGTAAGTGATAGTCTAATCTTTTACAATGAAGTGCTAGTAAACACTTATTTTATCCATGCATCAAAAGAGGGTGGAGAGATGTGTTTCCACTTTAAAAGGATGAGACGTCTTGCTAGTAAAGTAGAAAAAGCTAAAGCCTTTCGGGCCATTACTGAAAGGTTAGCATTTATTGCCAACCCAAAAATGTCCAGAAGTGGATTTGTATCCAGATCTATGTCGAAGGCATCTTTCAATGTTTTTATATTCAAAGTTTAATCACAATCATAATAAACATTAAAAGTGATTTTAATGAAAAACAACAAAGCATTCAGGAACTAGAAACAACAACATTAAATTAATTTTTAAAAGCAATGAAGTGTATTCATACAGTGCAGACTGCATATTGTTATTTTACATTTGACTATTCTGTTTCTGTAGCTGAATGCTTTTACACTCCCCTTAAAATAAATAAATAAATAAAACATTCATTTATATCTTCTCTCTATTGTATTCATCAGTGCTTGTATTTATTTATTTATTTTTGTATTTTATGCCACTGCACTCTACAAGATCACCCAGTCAATCTACAATATTATGTTCTTTTCAAATATAGCTCATCTGGTAAAATTATTTTCATATAACAATATACATTCCAAAACAGTTATTATTTTTTTCCAATATCCTGCATCACTAGTGCATAAGACTACCTGCAAAATCACGATTACTGTTAAACAGAAAATGAGCAGAAGTATTTCTTACAAGCAGTAATTTACAAGAGTTTGTTTGCCCTTTTTATATGTGATTTGTTATCTTTTCGGTACATGTAGTATGTTTTAAACACAACCATGTTTTATTCCCCATGTAAAAAAAATAAATCTTAACATTTACTAGAAGAACTTGGTGAATGACACAAATTGAATTTTGTATGTTAGATTCTTTGTCTAAAGGCTATTTATGCAGGGAAGCCTCCTCTATGTGTGATTGTTCTTCTTGCCCTTGTGGAAGCTCTGCAGACTGAGAAGCTACAAGCTGCTGGGGCCCAAGATGTTTTCAAATCTCCTCTGTTCATGTCTTGCTGAGGGTGGCCATCTGTTTTTTCATCTCCTGGTGAAACTGAATCTGTATGCTCTCTCACAGTGGATGTCTCTCACTTTTTAATTTCGCTCAGTCTGTTAGGTTATGAGGCTATTGTTAGCACATAACAACTTGTTTTTTTTATGGCTATCATAGGTGACAAAGATATTCTTTCCCTAACCCAGGACAGATCATTTTTTTTGTCTTTCTCATTCATTCATTTTCATTCGGCTTAGTCCCTTATTTATCAGGGGTCACCAAAGCGGAATGAATTGCCAACTATTCTGGCATATGTTTTACGCAGCGAAAGTCCTTTCAGCCACAACCCATTAATGGGAAACACCCATACACTCTCACATTCATACACTACGGCCAATTTTAGTACATCCAATTCACCTATAGCGCATGTCTTTGGACTGTGGGGGAAACCGGAGCACCCGGAGGAAACCGGGGAGAACATGCAATCTCCACACAGAAATGCCAGCTGGACCAGCCGGGACTCGAACCAGCAACCTTGTTGTGAGGGGACAGTGCTAACCACTGAACCACCATGCCTCCCTTTTGTCTTTCTGTTGTAAGTTATTGAAATGAGGCCAGAAAACCAAGAGTAAATAACACTTTTGTCTACTGAATGTAGAGGTTAGAGGTTTTACTACAAAATAATGTTAGGAAAGCATATTGTAGCGATGTGGATGTTTCCATGAGCTTTTTAATTTGGCACTTCAGTCAAGTAAGCACCTAATACCATGGATTGCTTTAAAGCAAGCAGTTTTTTTATTATCAAACATAAAAAGTAAGTGCTGCATTCGATTAGAATTACACCTCTAGTGCTGCTATAAAGCAGCTCTTATCATAGGTCATTGTTTATATTTTTACACACAGATGTGTGAGTAACTGAGCAGAGGAAATGAGCCAGAAAAGTCAAGGAAGGTGGAGCCTCAGAGCCACACATTACAAACCAATGGTTGTTCAAAGGTGTTTATGAGCTGAAGCAAACTTTCTGAACAAAATGTTTTTGGTAAGCTGTTTTGAACTCTACACAAGCTTTGTGTACACAATGTTTTACTTATTTTATTTTTTTTCAAAATGACATCACACCAGTTAATTTTTTTGATTTCACTAATATGGAAGTTAAAATTTTGTTCATTATACTTTGGGCTTGGTAATTGAAGATTTCCTATCACTTTTTTCAGTAAAGCCATTCTAGTAAACCTCCAGCTTGTGTTTTCAGAGGGAACAGAGTTTACTACACAGAGTCGTAGTTCACTGCTATGATGCTGATTCTATGAATCAAAAGCAGTTTAATATATTTAATTAACAGATCATGTTGGTATATTTTATTACATACTTAAAATGAAATATTACAAAAGGGCAGTTTCACTGCAACCCCAAAACCTTTTATTAGTGTGAACAATATTTTAATAGTTTTAACAATATTTTTCCATTATAAAGAATTTTTTTGTAAAGGAAAGGTTATATAAATGCTAGATGTATGCAAAAAAAAAAAAAAAAAAGCTATGTTTTAAAATCGAATTCGATTTAATCGGTCAATAATGACTTTGAGATAATCATTCTGCAATAATGACAGCTGTTTGCCTCGCTTCTCAATGACTCTGTGTAGTAAATGCTGCATTTGAAATTACCTCATGTAACAACATATTTTTACTCACTTGTTAACTTCAGTCGAGTGTTCAAAATAAATCCTTCTATGAGATGATTCCATAGTTTATTAGTGATTATTAGTCCCAATGAAATAATGAAAGCAGTTAAATATTCTGTTTATAATGCAACACTATGGGATTTTCAGGGATTCTTCGTGGTAATTTGGAGTTTCTGTGAGAGAAGTAAACAGGCGAATGGTCGGTACAGGTGGCAAACTACGTAAATAAAGAAACAAAGCAGGTCAAACACGGCAAGGGAAATGCATTGTAATGTTCACTAAACAGTATAACAAGACTCAGCAACAATGTGTGTGTGTGTATGCTGTCTTAGTCCATGAAAGTAGTCCATGAAAGTCCATGAAATGTCCATGATACGTCATAAGATGGCGCCGCGGATGGCCGCCTCGGTGTGGAGCTCTCCAGTTTTTGCACTGTTTTTGTTCGTTTGTCCTGTTTTATGTTCATCGTACGAGATCAGTTATTCCAGGGACGAGCTGCTGAACATTCGGCAGTACACTCCAATTAATCACCAACCGGTTTTTGATTTCTCTGGCGTTTTGCTGAACATTGTTGTCGGCGGAGCAGCTGCACTAGGGAAACGCTACAGGACGCGCAGGCGTGGGAAGCGAGCCGGCGCGCTCGTCAGGCTCAGACAGCGCGGCTTCAGTACGGCGCTGCCGAGCATCCATCTAGCGAATCTCCGCTCTCTTCCTAACAAAATGGACGAACTACTTCTGCTCGCACGCAGAAACAAGAACTTTAACAACTCTGCTGCTCTGTGTTTCACGGAAACCTGGCTGAACGAAGCCATTCCAGACAGCGCGTTACACCTACCGGACTTTCAGCTGTACAGAGCGGACCGCGATACGGAGTCAACGGGCAAAACGCGCGGTGGTGGGACATGCTTTTACATCAACAGAAGGTGGTGTACGGATGTAACTGTGTTAAAGAAGATGTGCTGTCCTGACGTGGAAGTGCTTTTCATTAACTGTAAGCCGTTCTACTCGCCGTGGGAGTTTTCCTCGTTCATTCTCATCGGTGTTTATATTCCACCGCAAGCACACGTGAGTACTGCACTGCAACAGCTGGCTGATCTGATCACAGAGACAGAACAACAACACCCGGACTCTGTTTTTATCATTCTCTGTGACTTTAATCAGGCGAAACTCACAAATGAGCTGCCTAAATTCAAACAGCACATTAAATGCCCCACCAGAGACAATAATATTTTGGAACATTGCTACACCACAATAAAGGATGCATATCGTTCCGTCGCCAGAGCAGCTCTAGGACTCTCCGACCACTGCCTGGTTCATCTTATACCAACTTACAGACAAAAACTTAAAACTACTAAGCCAGTATTAAGGACTGTTAAGAGATGGACCAACGACACAGAACAGGCCTTACAAGGCTGTTTTGAATGCACTGACTGGAGTGTTTTTGAAGCTGCAGCCACCGACTTGGACGAACTCACAGATACCGTAACATCATACATCAGTTTCTGTGAGGAGCTATGCATCCCTACCAGGACCTACTTATCATTTAACAATGATAAACCATGGTTCACACCAAAACTTAGACAGCTTCGTCAGGCCAAAGAGGATGCCTACAGGAGTGGGGACAGGATCTTGTACAATCAGGCAAGGAACACACTGACAAAGGAGATTGGTGTGGCTAAGAAGAGCTATGCCAAAAAGCTGGAAAACCAGTTTTCTGCCAACAACCCGGCATCAGTGTGGAAAGGCCTGAAAGACATCACAAACTACAAGACACCATCCCCCAGCATTGATGGCAATAAACAACTTGCAAACGAGCTGAATAAGTTCTACTGTAGATTTGAGACACCCCACACCCACCCTGACGATCTCTCTACACAGCCATCAACACCTCCAGCCATCTCTCTTTCCCCCCCTGCACTTCAGATCAGTGAGGATAATGTGCGTCAGATCTTCAGGAAACAGAAGAGAAGGAAAGCACCTGGCCCAGATGGTGTTTCACCAGCCTGTCTGAGAACCTGCGCTGACCAGCTGGCTCCCATTTTCTCACAGATCTTCAACAGATCACTGGAACAGCGCAAAGTTCCATCCTGCTTCAAATGCTCCACCATCATCCCAATCCAGAAGAAGCCAAAGATCACAGGACTCAATGACTACAGACCTGTTGCCTTAACATCTGTGGCCATGAAGTCATTTGAAAGACTGATGCTAGCATATCTGAAGGACATCACTGGACCTTTGCTGGACCCCCTGCAGTTTGCCTATAGAGCAAACCGGTCTGTGGATGATGCAGTCAACATGGGACTGCATTATACACTACAACATCTGGACAAACCAGGGAACTACGCAAGGATTCTGTTCGTGGACTTCAGTTCTGCCTTTAACACCATCGTCCCATCATTGCTCGAGTACAAACTGACACAGCTCTCTGTTCCTAGCTCTGTCTGTCAATGGATCACCAGCTTTCTGACAGACAGACAACAGCTAGTCAGAATGGGCAAAATCACATCCGACAGCCGCACCATCAGCACCGGTGCCCCCCAGGGATGTGTTCTCTCCCCACTGCTCTTCTCCCTGTATACCAATGACTGCACTGCAAAAGACCCCTCCATTAAACTCTTGAAGTTTGCTGACGACACTACTGTTATCGGCCTCATCCGGAACGGTGATGAGTCTGCATACAGACAGGAGGTGGAGCGGCTGGCTCTATGGTGCAGATGCAACAACCTGGAGCTGAACACGCTCAAAACAGTGGAGATGATAGTGGACTTTAGGAGAAACCCCCCTGCACTTCCCCCACTCACCATCATGAACAGCACTGTGGCTGCAGTAGAGTCATTCAGGTTCCTGGGCACCACCATCTCTCAGGATCTGAAGTGGGACATTCACATAGACTCTATTGTGAAGAAAGCCCAGCAGAGACTGTACTTCCTTCGTCAGCTGAGGAAGTTCAACCTGCCACAGGAGCTGCTCGTACAGTTCTACTCAGCTGTCATCCAATCCATCCTCTGCACTTCAATCACCGTCTGGTTCGGCTCAGCTGCCAAAACCGACCTCCGTAGGCTACAGCGAATAGTCCGGACTGCTGAACGAATCACTGGCACTACCCTTCCTACACTTCAAGAACTGTACTCTCCCAGAGTGAGTAAAAGGACTCGCAAAATCACTCTGGACCCTTCACACCCAGCACACTTTCTGTTTGAACTGTTACCGTCTGGCCGGCGCTACAGAACACCGAGCACAAAAACAGCCAGACACAGGAAAAGTTTCTTTCCTCAGGCCATCTACCTCATGAACAGTTAATTATTCCCCTACTGTGCAATAAACATGTGCAATACTTTTTCATACGCATTTGTACACAGCACCTTAAAACAGTATACAATGCAATACTTTCTCCTACGCATTTGTACACAGCACCTTAAAACAGTATACAATGCAATACTTTCTCCTACGCATTTGTACACAGCACCTTATAACAGTATACAATGCAATACTTTCTCCATACGCATTTGTACACAGCACCTTATAACTTGTAAAACTTGTATATTTATAACAAATCTGTACAACAATTCATCATTCAGAGCTCTATTGTCTAACTGCATCTCTGTTTAATGTTTGTCGTATTTTTTTTTTTTTTGTTTTTCCCTCATATTTATTTTGTGTTGTTACTTGTCACTTTATGTACACTGGAAGCTTCTGTAACCAAAACAAATTCCTTGTGTGTGTAAGCACACTTGGCAATAAAACCGATTCTGATTTGGATTCTGAAATCAGTCCATAATGATCTTCCGGCTGTGTGTGTGTAATCAGTGGGAAACAGGAACTGGTGTGTGCGAGGTGCATGCTGGAAGTTGTAGTTCGTTAACGTGGAGTGTGTGTAGTTCTCCAGCGATCCGCAGCTGCCAGATCGCTGGTGATCGTAACAGCACTAAAGATACTAGTGCCTTAAATGTGCCCATTTAAATGTATTCTAAATTTTGTTTTGTGATTTGCTTTTTATTAAGTATTGAACCATTAAATCTCTTTTTTTATTTTTATTTTTTTGTAAGGTTTGTTTTAATAACGTTTTAATAATTTTATTTTGGCATTCTATATTATATTATAATGACCTCTCATTTTCTTCTGGGCTAATAAATCAGCATGTACAAGATTTCTGATGAACCTGAGAACATTATGGGCTTGTCATCCCTCACAAAACAGCCTTTTCCACATGAGAAGATTAAGCGTCAGGGGTTGTCCACTTGAAATGTCCGACCTGGAAAGTCAATTAATTACTATTCAAATTAATCAGGACATTAAAAAGCAAAAGCAGGGTCACAGTCAGGTGCTTCTTTCAGTAAATGTGCTGATTCCAATACTAATACATGAAAGGGTGACTTCAGCCATAGATCAAGGTAATTGCTGTATTAGGCAGCAAATTGGAGCTAGAATAACCAGATGCAAAGGAGATGGCCATATCCCACTTGTGTGATGGTTATTCTAAGTTCAAGGAGAGTTCAAGCATAGAGAAGATAATCACAGAGGGTCAAGTGCTTTGAGACACAGGAGAAATTATCTTCTGCAAATACACGATTTTCCAAAGGGAATCATTTTCTTTGTGCTTATGGCAGTTCATACCTCATTTGGTTTTCCATAAGTCTTTATTTTCCTTTCCCTATTACAGGCGGCGTTCTATAGCGTGGGTTCAGAGATAATGTGTTTCCATTTCAGCGTGCGGTGTCCATCGCATATGTGAGCTGTAATATAAATATATATGTAATAAGAGCATGCTTGTGTCTGCATGAAGGTTGGGTGGCTCTTTACTAGAAACACATTAAACATGATTTCCACCTTTATGGTCAACCGTGCAAAAGTCTAAATATGATTGAATGGAACGTATAAGACACTCAAGTTATTACAATCCAAATATTTCAGCACTTGTGTATTAGTAGAAGCACAAATAGTCATTCTGGGGTTTTTTCAGGATAAGTCTTTCAGTTCAGTACACATTTTTAATTAACATGGAATGTTATTTAAAAATAAATAAATACAAACACACACACACGCACACACACACACACACGTTGGTATCTGTGGTTTATGGCGTAAAAATTCATTTTAAATAGTAAAAATGCTTATTATATCGCATTTATGTTGTTCCTGGTCTGTTAGCTCTTATACTATGCTCATAGCTTGCTTTCTTCTATTACATGGAATATATAACTTCATTATAAATGAAGCACTCTTAGCAACTTAGCAGTGCTTAATGAAAATCAGTAATTTATGAAATTAACAAAAAGTACCAATAACTTGTATATCTATACTACCTGAGAATGATTTGCATGCAGGTACACCCTTTATTGTTCTTTAATGGAACCTTTTCATTACACAAGTTTCTTTTATAGTGTAAAAAGCTCCCATAGGTTATTATACTCTAAAAAAAAAGTTCTTTGCAGAACTTCTCACTAAAAGGTTTTTTGGGAATAAAGACAGGGTCTTCTATTGTATGGAATGAGTGTGAAGCTCCCCTTTTGGTTGTTCCTGAAACTTTCATTTTTAAAAGAGTATTATGCTGATTCTATGAATCAAAAGCAGTTTAATATATTTAATTAACAGTTCATGTTGGTATATTTTACATAGCATTACATACTTAAAATTAAATATTACAAAATGGCAGTTTCACTGCAAGAATATTGTGTGAAGAATATTTTAATAGTTTTAACAATATTTTTCCATTATAAAGAAATTTTTTGTAAAGGAAAGGTTATATGAAAGCTAGATGTTCTTTGTGGAACCATAGATACCAGTAAAGAACCTCTATTTTTTTAATGAATTAAATTGTATTACCCAAAAAATAAGTTAATTGGGTGCAAACACTCTCTGAACTTTCGTGACATATATAGTATCTACGTTATGAAATCTCTCTGACAGGATTATTTTTCATTAGCGTATAAATTACATTTTGACAAATGCAGCCTCACAAGATATCATTTCAGATCACTTCACCTTGTATCCAGAGAGCAAGTCAAGCTTGACAAAAGCCACTTGGAGGAGAAATCCTGCTGTGAGGTGCGACTAAACACAATCCCGCTCTCCGCATCATCCCACATCAGCATGGCCTTCAGTCTACTGCTAATTAAAATCATACAGCATCTCACAGGCCACTGCACACATCTAATGGTCTGCATGACACACTCAAGCCCCTCTTCCTCACTTCCACAATTTCTTTATTTAGTTTTCTTTAATTGGTAATTGTTTAGGGCATTAAGTTTAGAACTATTAAAATAAATGGTACTTTCCACAAATGTAAAAATACAGCATTATGTTAAAGATATGTTAGTTAAACCTAAATAAGACACTTGTAGTAAATTTAATTGAGTTAGTTTGGTATTTATAACTGGATTATTAATTGTTGACCAAAATCGAATCCCAGTCTGGCTACAGCAGCCTCTACTGGCTGTCAATTTCTTATTTTCATTCATTCATTCATTCATTCATTCATTTTCTTTTCGGCTTAGTCCCTTTATTAATCTAGGGTCGCCACAGCGGAATGAACCGCCAACTTATCCAGCATATTTTCTTTTTGCAGCGGATGCCCTTCCAGCTGCAACCCATCACTGGGAAACATCCACACACACTCATTCACATACATACACTACGGACAATTTAGCTTACCCAATTTACCTATACCACATGTTTTTGGACTTATGGGGGAAACCGGAGCACCCGGGGGAAACCCACGCGAACACCGGGAGAGCATGCAAACTCCACACAGAAATGCCAACTGACCCAGCCGGGGCTCGAACCAGCGACCTTCTTGCTGTGAGGCGATTGTGCTACACACTGCGCCACTGTGCTGCCAATTAACTAGTTAACTAATTTTATTTTTTCATTTCTATTTTTGTAGATTATACTTAACATTTTAACATTTATTTATTTGATTCAAATATGTTTATTATTTTAAAATGAATATCATTCAGGGTTTTAAAATATATTTATATATGTCACATTTGAGTAACAAATCTGCACACATTTCTTATATCATATAAAATTAACATATTAACATTTAACAGTATGTTATATAATGTAGACCTCTACGTAATCAACATTTCCTGAATGTCAAAAGGATAGTTCTCCAAAAAATTTAAAGTTTGTCATTTACTCAGCCTCCACTTGTTTCTAACCTGTGTGACTTTCTTCAATTATCAATTAATGATAATTAAACATTACAATTAATACAACAATTCATTAATTGATACAATTAATGTCAATTAAATTTTCTTTTGTGTTCATCAGTAAAAACTTTTTTTTCATTATTATTTTATTATATTTTTGGGTCAAGTATCCCTTAAAGCTTTTCTGTTCATTGTCTGTTTATAAGCAAACAAGAAAGCAAATAAGCAATTAAATATGTGAACAAAACACACAAATAAATAAATACATAAACACATAGAAAGAAAGAAGGAAAGGTTTGCAAATTTTCCTAACCGAGTTACATGAGGAATATGATATGTGGGGGGAAATGGGGTTTTGGAATATTAAGTGCCAAGATTAAAGTATAGCCATACTAATCAATAAAGTGCAAAGGTTGGTTTTGGTACAATGCTATTCTTATACTCCCAAGGTACATATGAGTTAATCAGGTGTTTCTGTGGCCTGGGGATCCAGTCAAATGTCTTTAAGCAGCAGTTGAGCTACAGGCTAAGCTACACTGCACAGAGTGACCTACTGTATATGTAATGTGTCCCTGACTCACCATTAACTTTGCTGAGATAACAGTTTTGATTGTATGACTAAATTGGGCCTCGGATTAGAGCAAGTAACTGGCTACAATGTTTTATACCCTCCGTCAGCGAGGTTCCAGCACATCAGCCTCAAACAAAGGGACGGTGATTTATCCACCATTTAAAAAAGCCAACTAGGAATTATCTGGAAAGGTCATCCTCAATTTCAGTATAGAAATGATCTTTTCCCACAATGTAATAAACATTTATCTGATCCTTTTATTGGCTTGATTAGAGCTGACAGCTTAGTTAAGCCGTTTTGCCTGGCCGTGAAGGGTCATGACAGTTAACGTTGCGAAAAGTTCCACCGGCCAGGTTTGGTATTCATTGAGGTTTGGAGAGAGAGTGAAAAAGGCAAGGACGGCAGCCCGACTCTCCATTATTACTGATATGGGCTGAAGGCGCTGCATGACCTGGTCATATTCATTTAGATGCCAATAAATATAGCCTTTCATCTTCACCTGATGCTTGCTCTCGTCTGCAGCTGTGTGTGTGTGAACAGGACAACACCACTTCCTTGTGTTAGTTCAAGGTTTTATTAAGAGTTTCAAAAACTAACAATCGCAGTGGGCACCTTGATGTCAAAATGACACCAAAAAACATGCCAAAAATACTAATCGATTTAATGTTAAAACCCCTGATGTCCTTTTGACATCCACACATTGATGCCCCTTTGACCACCAAAATAACAAGACAGAAAAGTATTATATTAGATGAAAAGTTTTATCAATTACAAATTATAAATTCACTTTGGATTTTGAATCCCTACAATGCATGTAAACTTCCATGATGTCAAAATGACATCAAGTTGACATCTAACATTGGTGTCAAAATACACGTCAAAAATAAATGTTTAGAACGCTCTTGTAAAAGATTTTTCAGTCAGGATCACTTTCATCAAATACATATAGTTATATTAAGCATGCAGTTAGGGTTGGCTGGATGGTTCTTGTCTGGCCAAAACTCCATGTGCCTGTCCATGCAGTCATGACCGCTGTGACAGATGTCTGAACTGGGTTGGTACACGTCACAAAAAGCTGACTGTCAGCTGATGCAAGCTTGACTGACATGTCCGACTGAACTAACGATATGCTCCATTGATGTCTTTTCATGTCAGTGTTAGCAGGTGACAAACATGACATGACAAACAAAATCTAATTCTAAATATTGCATTCCCATACCTGAAATATATATATTTTACAGTCACTTTTAGGCATTGTATACTATACAGTTTCAACTTGAAAAAGCACATAAACAATGAATCAAATGCATTTTGACAGACCTTCTTTCCATTTTATTCATCTGGAATGTAATCAAACTGTGTCTAGGCAAAGGCATTCTACTTTTAGCTTAATAATCTGCTTAGTTTCAAAATGTGTTTTTTGAAATTACATCGAATATATACCTGGAATCATTCGCAGACAGTACACATGGTGTGTAGCTAAAAAAAGATCTTCACTGGCAAAGAATATGATGCATTTGCAGATTTGGTTTCAATCATGTTCACTTCATCCAACGCTTTTCATGTTCTCAGTGTTATTAAATGTCCTGTTACAACTCAGAGTTAGAAAATCTCATGGCATTTCATAATTATTTTATGTTTTGGCAAATCAGTGACTATTTTGTATGAATTCATACAATACATTTGTAAGTTTTCATATGATAAATACATAAAATACATTTTCTTGTGGGATTTGATTAAAGAAGCTTTGTGTGATTCAATGCTTGCATACACTGATTTTAATGTATACAAATATACAAATATATATATATATATATATATATATATATATATATATAATATAATTTGTGTGTTTTTTTAATTAACAAAGGGTAATAAAGTAAATTGTCTTTTGAAATGTTCTCAAGTTAAAGTATACCTATCTTTAGAATCTTTATTTTACAATTTTATTACCTTAATTTACAAGTAAAATTTTTCCAGTAATCTATGTAAGTATTTGTACTGTAGCACATTACTACCCACTCCGTCTGTGAAACACAATTAATATTCATTCATTTTATCAAAAAGAGCTGTCAAAATATTGGTTGGATGGTTTTCTAATACTAATAAAAGTATTGAACATTTCCTCAACACGCCATTGGCTCTACAATGAGATAGTCCCACCAGTGTCGTCACACCATTGGTTGATGCCAGTGTCATGGTGTTCTAGTCACAGTGTTCATATTATTGACTACAGTAATTTTACTTTGTGTGTTATGCTGTGGTAAATTAGTTTTTATGGAACTAGATTAATTCATTAGAGACTTGCACTCAAAAATATTAATAGAATCATACAGTGAACACAAAAACAAAATTTGGAAAATCTTTATATGAAAAGCTTTCACTGAAACAAACCAGAAAGAATGACACCCATTAGGTGCTGCTCAGATAGCCCGCTTAGCATTACTGTTATCATTTGAGAAGATGTAATGGCACGGCACAGCTTTCAGTCAAAATCAGCGGCTCACCGGGGAAAGGAGCAGTGACGCGAGATCATTTACCTTGGAAATAGATTAAATAAACCTTTCATCTCTTTTCATGGCTCTATCCTCAAGGACGTCTCCCTCGCCCCTCAGATTAAATGCATTCTGTCTCCTTTTCTATCATTTGCACAGATGAATGTCAAGAAGCCTTTGAGAAGAGCCATTATTTCTCTGTTGTAATGTTGCAGTATATTTATTCAGCTGTCAGGCGCCAAGTCAAACGATGAGCCCATTTTAACGGATGCACCGATAATCAGAGTGCATTTAAAAAAACTTTTAAAAAAATAACTATAGAGAATGGTAATGTACTTCATGGCAAGTTGCATTCTGACATGATTTCGGACACGCACAGGAGTCCACAATGTAAACCAATGCTAATCAATACAGAAAAAGCAGACCATTTTACAGAAACACCTTTGGAAAAACATCTTACAAACACTCAGAATAAAATGGACTAATGTTTAGATACCATTATAAATGATATTTGTGTGTCTGACAAGTTATACATTCCATAATATCCTGTCTCCAGCACTAAAGTGGAACTAAAGCCAAGATCAAATGCAACTGAAGTGGATCAAATAAATGAATGTATTCGCAACATCAACATAAGGGTATCAACGAGCTGCCACAAAGAAACATTTCCATTCATTCATTCATTCATTCATTTTCTTTTCGGCTTAGTCCCTTTATTAATCTGGGGTCGCCACAGCGGAATGAACCACCAACTTATCCAGCATAGGTTTTATGCAGCAGATGCCCTTCCAGCTGCAACCCATCACTGGGAAACACCCATACACTCTCATTCACACACATACACTACGGACAATTTAGCTTACCCTTTCACCTATAGGTCATGTCTTTGGACTGTGGGGGAAACTGGAGCACCCGGAGGAAACCTACGCGAACACAGGGAGAACATGCAAACTCCACACAGAAATGTCAACTGATCCAGCCAAGGCTCGAACCAGTGACCTTCTTGCTGTGAGGCGACATTGCTACACTGTGCCACCGCACAGCCCCAGAAACATTTCCGTATATAGTATAATTTTCTTTGTTTGTAGTGTAAGTTGTACTTGCATTTTATTATCAAGTCTTTGTATACATAACACAATAAACCTATTGAGATCAATGGGATGTCAAATTCCCAGAATGCATTGTGCTGTAACGACACATTTTCATTCTCTATAGGCAGAATAGCATAAAAGCACAAGCTAATGCTAGTCCGGCCTCGGTGTTCGTATTTGAAAAAGAGCCACTTAATGAGATTTATTGCAGACCTTGCCACGGTTGTAGTGGGTGAGGTGTCAGAATTAGTCATTGCCCTACAAGGTTAATTAGGTGATCATGTCTTTAAATAGCAAGATCACATTGCTCTTCGTCATAGCTCACCCTTCTCCTTCTCTCGTCCCCTGACCAATGCCAGAGCTCAGGGAGGAGCTGTCAGCCACTTTAAGAATGCCTGGCGTCCAGCGCAGGGCAAGTGGGTAAGTTAGTGTGAAAGTGAAGTTGTCACTCAGCGACAGCAGAGGTGCAGTGTGGGACGGAGGAGCTAACGGCTCCTGCGCTGCTCTGAATCCAGACCATCTGTGGCCCCAGCTGGAGCTCCGGCAATGGTCTGGCACTTGTTCCGTGCCATATTTACAGATCTAAACACAAATGGCTACTGCCTGATTGTTTCACGATTCATTAGTCAGACAAGCTCCAGTCTCTCGCCAGCCCAGCTGTTACAGAGTGAACCTTTGTCACTTAATAGGGCTGATTATAACTTTCCATCAAAAGTATTGATCTGTCGGTACAGACCTTGATGATATCTCATAGGAATTGTCAAGTGGAGGAAACATGTAAAATGAAATATAAATGTATATATAATTATTATGCAAGTTGATATTCAGATTTTTTTTTTTCAAGCACATTTTACCAAATACTAATCGTAATTATTAATTCTGTATGTAATCATTAATTAGTGATGTATGGTTTTTTTTATATAGTGGAAATTTTCTTTATTTTACAGGTTTCCTGTACAGGTAAAATAGCTTGAAAAGCGACTCACACATAAAAAGATGCAATACCATAGAAACTGCGAAATGAATATGTAACTATTGGACAAAAAGTGCTACATATTTGTAAAAAAGTGATTTTAAATACATTGTATATTAATTGCATTTAAAATGTATATTGTTTTAAATTAAATTTTTTTAATAAAATGTCAAAACATGGGTTAAATACCATGCCACCTCCATTCAGTGTATAACATAAATATATGATACTGAAGCAACAGATTTATTCTTATTCTTATCCTATATTTATTTATTTGATACTAACATGTTAAGTGCTAACATTGGTAAAAAATAAACTGGCAAAGTTTAATTATGTCTTTTAATATGTCATGAAATGATTGTTGTTCTAAATATGCCTGGCAGAATATATAGTATACAAACTATTGTTACACTGAATGATATAGTATATATATATATATATATATATATATATATATATATATATATATATATATATTTAGTAGGCGTCTTCATGTAAATCATAGTAAAAATGTATCATAGTTATCATATTTTTTTCTCAGAAAAATATTTATTTAACAGGACACATTCTAATGTGTGTGGGTAAAATACACTGAAAGCTGTATACTTTTTATATATCATTTTTAGGTAACGATACAAAAAGGCTTTAGTGATTAACTTGTAACTTACTAAAATGCCTGTGGTTTATGAAGCTCTTCCACCTAAAACAGCAAAGGGAGAAAGAAAGCATATCTTCAGGTCAAGCGTTTTATTCCACGGGGGCCTATTGATTTCACATAAAGGAACAAATAATGGCCCATGGTAAAATAACTTACTGATCTGGGACTCCAGACATGAGTTTGTATTGGCTTTCTGCCATTCTTGATCCTGCTCAACACTATGTGTTTAGATCTCTGTGTCAGAAAGGAGCAGGAAGCATATGGTGGTTTAAATGCCCATCTGCAGGACTGATCAAATCTTCATTTATTACCACTTTGTTTTGCTAACACACCATGATTGATCAGAGCCGAGGAAATTAGGCGACACACTTCAGAGGAAGAAACAGTGTGTTTAACATTAGGGGAGTAAATGAAAGGAAGAAAATACTTCAAACAATCTCCCACTCTTTATCATATTGTACTTAAAGAGCAGCAAGAATAGCTTATCGCTGCCTGAAGACTGAGGCTTGAACGCTAGACTAAGCACTTCATGCCTCGGAACTTTAAATAAGAGATTTAATTAACATGTTATCAGCTAATTAGTTCATATTGATTAATGCACTATTAATTTTCTAGAGACCAAATGAGTCTTTAATGACTACTGGACATTAAATTACCGGTAGTATAATTAGTGACACAAGGTTTTTTTTCAGTCGTTCAGAATGTTGGACATAAAATAGCACTGAATTTCAATTATATCTTAGACAAGGAAAAGAAAGACAAACTTTTTTTTCAAATAGGAAAATATATAATTTTTTTATGTTCTGTAACTGTGGTCATGTCTGAAAAAGACAATTGCTTTTAATTTTATTTATTTGTATAATTAAGGATTTTTATTTATTATTATTATTAGTATAGTAATAGTAATAATATTATATATGTGTGTCTCTGTGTGTGTAATGTTTATGCTTCTAATCTCTGCCAACCCAGAGTTTTGATCCATTACTTGGTTGATGCACACCTCTGATACATTAAGGCTGATACACATCTGATGTACAATGTTAGTTACGTGTAATTATAATTATTTCCAAATATTATAGTAAGTACATGGAACTTGTATAACAAGGACACCTTATAATGTTTTTTTTTTTTTTACAGAGTTCTGGTAATGACTGAATTCCAAAAAATGAATCTCTTTTTTTGGTACATGTAGTAGACACACAGTCTGACCATGTTGAGTTGAAAACGTATATAATTTCAAATTTTTGCATATGTAAATGAGTATCATTAGAATATATTTCATGACAAGACACAAAGTCTGATACCTATGTATATTCCACCATAGCATATATAGTATCGAATACAGTACTTTAAATGGCGGATGTGCTTGTAGATGCATTGACAGTCAATCTGTGTGTGCTGACAAATTTTACATGTTTTGTTTATAGCCTTCCTTACAAACAAATACGTTTTATTTATTTATGGTAGATCTGAAATAAAGAATAAGACTTTGTAAAGCCGATACTGATCAGCAGAGCCAAACAGAATTTGAAGACTGAATTTGGCTATTTCTGCAGAGAATTAAAAAATTTTTGTTAATTTTGAGTGTGTGAGCTGAAAACATAAAACACAAACACAAAATAATAATTGACTATTATTTAAGTTTACAATCAAAATCCAATTAGAACCACTTGTTTGAAAGACAAAAAGCAGAATAAAAAAATACATCCAGTTAATGCAGAAAATATTACTCTTTTTATATATATATATATATATATATATATATATATATATATACATACACACACACATTTACATAAGTAAATAAATAAATTTCTACCAATCAGTTAAGAATTGATTGATCAGCCCCAGAATTAAGATAAATTTGAGACATGCCTAATTATAAAAACAAAGATTGCGCATGTAATTTCACAGTTACAGAAGTGGCCTTCGGTCATCAGATGTTATGTTTGATCTTTGCTTGACTGCCAATGCTCTCTTGAACTTGGCATGTGTCCCCCAAGATTCTCCAGTGAACAGACACTCTCTGAATCTGAGATACAGATGTGCAAAAATATCTACTCCAGCCTTCATTTCTCCCACTGTTGAAATCAAATATTCACATTGTAGTCATCCTCCATCAAGCTTGAAGGGGCATCACTTCAGGATGGGTTACAACCTCATGCAGTTGATCTTGTCCCATCCCACGTAAGTGGCATGTCTGGAATGGTCCAAAGTGCGTTCAGCAGGGACCCTTGAGCCTCCAGTGCATCTGTCATGACGGTGACAGCTCCGGCCCCTCACACTGTTCTAAGTGATGCCTTCAGTATGTCTGCATGGGAAATAATTGATGGTGTGCTTGGGATTTTTAAGGCGAGGAGCTGTTAAGCATTCACTGAAGGATCCGTTCTAATGCAACACGTGATGCACTTTTTAGTGAGTCATAAAGGCTGTGACAGAATAACAGAGATCCCCCGGTAATCAGCCACTAATGCATTCGCTCAAATTTAGCCTAAAAAAGAATGACGTTGTGAGTGCCTGCACATGATAATGAGTTTGTTTAAACAAGTTGCTCCATGCCACAAGAGGAGAATAATATTGATAATTTTAAATATATTTCTTTTAAAATGAATGCTTGCAAAAGGTGGGGGGAGGGGGTGAGGGTTGCAGGGATGACATAAAAAAAAATATTTGGGGTTCCACAAAGCACCATCACAATATCAGATTTATCACTACATGATTATTGAATTTGAAAAAAAAAAGATAAATACAAATATACTCTTTTCTTTTCAATATTTCAAAGTGATATTTAATAGAGAAGATTTCTTTCAAAACAAAGTTTTAATAATTATTAATTTATATTAACTAAATTATTTTGTCTTTGCCGTGAAGACAGTACATAGTATTTTACTTAATATTTTGCAAAGTTTTTTAGAGTGCTTAAAGTGAAATTTAAAGACTTAACTAGGATAACTAGGCAAGTTAGGTCAATAAGGCAAGTCCTTTTGGACATCATTAGTTCATCATTAGCAAACTGAAAAAAATCTATATTTTAATAATAGCCATGTTTTTTGTTTATTCCAGCCAACTAAAAGAAATAAGAATTTAACCAGAAGAAAAATATAATAGGGAATACTGTGAAAAATTCCCTTACTCTTGTATATTTTGCCAATGAGTCAACATGAAACTTCAAACTACATTATAACATTTGCTTCCTTTCCTGTGACATTAGCGATATTATTTTTAATTATTCTGTACAAGGAAAATTCAGCGGATTCAAGTGTTGTCAGTCGATTGAATGGGCGTTATCAGTGGTTTATCAGCTGATAGATATGGGCCAGTAGGGGCCTACTGCGCCTATTGGTAGGCTCAGAAGGCTGTTATCAACCATGCACATGGTTAATCTGCTGTTCTTGTGTAAATCCAGCAGAGGCCGCTACGATTGACCTGCCCTCCTCCTTCCCTAAACCCAACGGTCATTATTTTTTCAAAAGCAGCGATTATTTTTCAAAAGCAGCGATTAACCTGCCCTCCTCCTTCCCTAAACCCAACCGTCTGTTTTTAAAAAAGCAATAAAAACAAATAATTAACTTTTGTCTTTGCTGCTTTCTGAAACTGTTTTTCGCCGGACTCGAACCCCTGTATCGCTGTCAACTCCGCACCACGTCTCAAGTCTGCCGACGTACACGGTGAGCCACTGGAGAAACTGATAACAGCTCAAAATCCATTCATATGGAGGTAAGCGTGTATACCGCCACGCATGATTATTTATGAAATTATACTATTTCCCATTAATTGTATTTTATAAACGTCTACCCTAAACCCAACCGTCACAGTAATGTAAGATTTCCCATTAATTGTATTTTATTAACGTCTACCCCAACCCCAACCCTAAACCCAACCGTCACAGTAATGTAAAAACACATCTGGATCTGAACTGTTCTCTATTAGTATAGCTGATTAAGCATGTGGATGGATGATTACAGCCTTCTGAGCCTACTAGGAGGCGCAGAAGGCCCCTACTGGCCCATATCTATCAGCTGATATCCACTGATTCCGCCCATTCAATCGAATGATAACATTCGAATGGGGTGCATACTAGGAGGCGCAGAAGGCCCCTACTGGCCCATATCTATCAGCTGATATCCACTGATTCCGCCCATTCAATCGAATGATAACATTCGAATCGGGTGGAAAATTGCTTTATTGGTTAGCATTGCATTAGATCTAAGATCGTATTAGTAGTTGGTAGTAGTACATGTACTGTTTCAGTCATGTGATGATTCTTTTCAGGTTTCATCATTCAAAACATTTCAATCTACATTTTATTCAGCTACATTGACAGCTGGATCTTAGACTGCATCTGAAATCACATACATCCTTACTTATTCCCAGGGCCATTTATATCAAAGTTGATATTTAGCCACACCATATTTGGTGTTTCGTAACCTCTAATTTTATGGGGTGGGTTGTTAGCCCAATGCTCAACCCTCAACCTGGAGGACCAGGACATACACACATACACTACGGACAATTTAGCTTACCCAACTCACCTACAGCACACGTCTTAAGACTGTGGGGGAAACCGGAGCACCCGGAGGAAACCCACGCGAACACTGGGAGAACATGCAAACTCCACACAGAAATGCCAACTGATCCAGCCGGGGCAACCTTCTTGCTGTGAGGCGACAGCGCTACCCACTGTGCCACTCTGTCGCCCCATACATCTTTACTACAGGTGAAAAATAGTATGTGACAAAAAAGCATTTATGAATACAAAAAATAAGGCAAAAATACTTTTTTTATAGAATGTGCTTTTCAGTGGTTGCAAAGTAATTATTCAAAACAAGTACCTACTCAAGAGTGCCTGCAATGTTTTCTAATTTATCAGAGTCTCGCTTGTGGACTTTCTGTGGAAGGCTGCCCTCTATTGATGAGTATGAATAGATCAAATTACATATGTGAGTTCAGTGCTTTTAAATATCACTGACATTGATTATTATGTCAGGTGTGTACATATTTGCAATACCATTATATTACAACCCTTGTAATTAATGCCAAAAAAAAGCATTTTTTCATCAATTATTATAAATACAAGTATTTTGTGCCTTTCTCAATAAATTGATTTTACATTAACTTTTTTATCTTCTTAATTATAGTCAACACATTCTGTTCACTTTAAGTAACTTAAGTAACTTTGCAAGGTTATTCAACTTGTTCTATTAACCAATATATACCACTTTACATCTTGATGGGCTTCTTTAGACATTAAAAATATGAGAAGCGAATGAAGCAATTAGCATTACAATGTTATTGACTGAAGATAACAACTTGAAATAAAAGGATGAACAAATGAATGTGTGAACGAATGGGGCAGAAATAGGCAAATAAAAGAACATTTTGCTCTGTCACACCAATCAGCCCCCTCAGCACCCGCATCAGTACATCCAGGCCCAGTAAAAACATGTTCCAGTGCAGAGGTGTAGCCTGCTGGCACTGAATCTCATTGCCTTCCACTGGTGTTATTGTCCATCAGGCCGAATGGAAAAGAGGAAAGGCTGCAGTACCTTCCCAGCAGATGGACACCAAATATGTGCATGATTTATCTGCCCAGTGATTAACTGTGAGAAACAACACCCCACCACATGGGTGAGATATATTCATGAAAATGCATTTATTAAAAAAAGAGCAGAAGATGGGAAAAAAAAGAGAGAACGATTATTGTGTTTGAAGCCGAACTCAACAGATGAGTCAATAAAACAGCTTAAATTGACAAGCGCTTGTTATATGGACAGCATTAACGCTAGCAGATGGAGCTACAACAACACTGCATCATACTGATGGACTGTGGAAAGAAGAGTGGGAGTCCCTGAAATGTGTTGTATTGCATTTGAAATATCACAAATGCATTTCCATCCGGTCAATCAAAAAGTATTTCATTGTAATTGTTATTTCTTATTCTGTTCTTTGATTTTTTTCTCTTTTTTTATTCATGCCATCAGCTCAGTGGGGCAGAGAGAAACATTTCACCACCTGAGGCATTTTTAAAGCCATTGACAGGTTGTAACTGGGATTTGGCTACGGCTGAAACACAGATAAATATCCGCCATTATTTCCACCAGTGTGTCTGGCTTTTTGGACGTGAGATGCTTTGGACTTTGGCAAAGGAGCATCAGCGCAAAATGCAAATTAATTATTCGCTAACAATGTCCAACAAAACAATGAGAGGATTTGTTTTGTTTCTGCTGTTGTTATTTGGAGAAATAGAAGACCGTGTCTGTCATTGAGTCTCTTTTGACCTGGTGGACTTTTGACCTGCTGTCTAGATTTAGTATTTTTTAGGCTGTGACTTACAGTGAGTTGTTGAAAGTCAAAAATTATTGACTAACTCATAATATGGTGTAGCTATGTAACATTAACTGAAGTCAAAAATCACCATTTATTGGTTTCAAAACCAGTGCCAGTCCTAGATTTCTGGGGCCCCTGCCAGTTTATTAATAAAAAGCCCCAAGTGACCCTAAATCCTTCAAATCCATTCTTTCAGAGCAGTTTCACTAGACACCCTGTCTTAACTATTTATCTTAATTTACTTTTTTTCCGTATATGTCTTTTTAAAGTAAAGGTTCACCCAAAACTGATAATTCTGCCTTTATTTACTCTCCACAAAACTGTGGAAACTCGAACACAACAGAAGATATTTGGAATAATGTTAGAAACCGGTAACCACTGACTTCCTTTGTATTTCTTTTTCTACAATGAATGTCGATGGTTACTGGTTTTCAACATTCTTCAAAATAACTTCTTTAATGGTTAGGAACAGAGTATGTTTTCATAACTTTTGAAAACCCAAATAAATAGCCAAAATTCTTAGCAATTACACAACCCCATTCATCTTTGGCATCAAAGAGGGCTCTATGCATACTTTACCAAGTACTATAATTAAATCTGTTTGTTATTACTATTATAATTACTATTCCAAAAAATTGTGTGAACAATAATATTTAATAAACAACAATAGCCATATAAAAGTTCCCTCAGTAGGGCACATGAACACTGAATGGCTGCTGACACCCTGGAGCTCAGAACACATTGAAGTATCTTTATTAAAAAAGAAAAAATTAAAGACAAATTTATTTCAGCCTTTTTTTCTCAAAAAATACTCATCCGCCATTGTAATACTTCTGCTGAACAACAAAAAATGATTTATTCTCACCCAGCCACCTCTACCGTACTGCTCCTCTCTAATATCCATTGGACACTGGCTGCCAAAATGAGGGAGAGAGATGGAGAGCATTATACCTAATGGTGCTTCCTTCAGAGTTGCTGAGTCTAAGAGCTGGCGTGAAACAGAGAAATATGAGCAGCGTGTCTGTTACTGAGACCATGCATGAACTCAACTGTGAAGATGGACCGCCGCATGAAGGTCAGTGCTCAACCCTGGAGGTCCTGCAGTAGCGCAGCCATGCCACCCTCCTGCCCGGTCCAGAACTCATTTGGAAGGAGACACCTGCTATTCACAATCACATTACAGGCACGCAGGGAGAATATGAATATTTCATATCTTAGAGTTGATGTCAATTATTCAGATAACCCCCACTTGGAGGCTAAATTAATTATGTTGATAGAATGAGAATAGATTTTTGGAGGTTAATATGATAATGTTTATATTGAGTGTGGCATGATGGATACAACTCATTACTATTAATTGAATTAATGACAGAACAGAGACATGAGGGTCATTTATACATTGTATGTTACAGTGGTATATGTATTGTATTACATGGATAGTCACCAAATAATTACTTTTGTTTTTAATTTTACCTATAGTGTGCATTTCCCAAAAGCTTCCACTAAGAAAGAAACACCTAAAGTTGAAATAAATAAAAACTTGATTAAATTTACCTTGTTAACACGCTTTACTAATCTGTGATAAAAGTTAATCATTCATTTATTTTCCTCTGACTTAGTCCCTTTATTCATCAGGGGTCGCCACAGCGGAATGAATCGCAAACTTATCCAGCATATGTTTTACACAGCGGATGCCCTTTCAGCTGAAACCCAGTACTGGGAAACACCCATACACTCTCACATGCACACTCATACACTACGGCCAATTTAGTTTATTCAATTCACCTATAGAGCACGTCTTTGGACTGTGGGGGAAACCGGACCACCCGGAGAAAACCCACGCGAACACTGGGAGAATATGCAAACTCCACACAGAAATGCCAACTGGGCCAGCCAGGGCTCGAACCAGCAACCTTCTTGCTGTGAGGCGACAGTGCTAATCACTGAACCACAGTGTCGCATAAAAGTTAATACACTGGAAAAAAAATTATAATAATTAATCATTAACCAAAAGATTTAAAAGAACAAAATGATCCAAAGTTTTCTGTAAGGGTTGTATTTAGGGTTAGGGTTGCACAATTTGTAGAGTATGAGAATCTATTCTCATACTCAAACAATTGTGTGTGTTTGGTTTATTGTTTAAATCAGTGCTTCTCTTTTTGAAGAATACTGTACTGCAATTTTCAGACAGGACATTATCTATTTTTATTTGGGGGTTTTAATTGGTTGAAACAATATATGATTGATGTTTGTCTTTTTTCTAAAGCATATATTAATTGCATATTAATTAATATATAAATTATTCAGGTCACACATAGCACAATATCTGGTTCTCTGAAAACTATTTTTATAAAAAAAGCTTTCTAAATGTAAAATAATTAAAAGTTCACACCACAACTATACTGATAATGGGACAGAGGAACTGAGGTTTTGTTAGAATAAGCAACCAGAGTTAAATACGTGTGTGTGTGTGTGTGCGTGTGCTCGTGTGTCTGTGTGTGCGTGTGTGTTTGTGTGTGTGTTATGCAACTAAACAAAAATACCATAATGTATCAGTTGTTAGAATTAAGATACTTTCAAGGAGTGAATATATCTTAAGGCTAAGAAAATATTATATTTGCCAACATTCTTCAAAATATCTGCTTTTGTATTCAACAGAAAAAATAACCTTTTAAAAGGTTTTAACCCTCTTGAGGGTAAATGAAGAGTAAATGTTCATTTTTAGGCAACCTATCTCTTTAACTGCAGTTTATTTTGAGAACAGCGCTGCATACTTTCGGTACTGTATATTTAATGAATGGCCTTGCTCAGCTTCTAGTGCCGCGATTGTTCAAAGTTACTGAACGTTTAACCTGCTGGGTGGGATTTTCTGTCCCAGAAAAGCTTAATTAGATAATTAAAGCTCTTCTTCATTAAACAAAATGAGGAAAAGAGATGGAGTGGTTGGTGTTACACAGATGTCCACCGACCTTATTAACTCCCAGTAAATACATGCTGAACAAGGAACATTCTGGGACGCAGGAGTCTCCTTTCACTTATAAAAGGCTCATACTTTAAGAGTCTATGCAGTGCATAGAGGGCAAGCGAAGTGAAGATTTCTGTCCAACAGATCAGCTCTTTAAAATCCTATTCAGCTGCCAGGTCCAGCATATAAATTTCCTTTCCGTCTCATCCCAGAGCTGTGCGGCAAAGCCTCCTCTGACTCATATTAGCTCATCACACTTAATCTTGAGTAAAATTTCCTAGTCTGTGCTAAATGACTTGCAGCCTTCATAGAGAAGAGATATTTATTTTTCTCAGGGCTAATGACCTGTCCCTTGGACCCACCCTCTGATGGTTATTTACTAGGGCCCAGATGCTTGGGCTCAAAATGAGTGGTTATGTCAGCAGGGGCCATCCGTCATGGCTGTTTCCTGATTGAATCTGAGAGATCCCATTGACATTGACTCTGTGACTTTTAAGGCCATTACCTAGCGTCGCTGCAAAATGATCGCCTCATCATCACTTGTGAGCTGACAGCTGATTAGCAACAAATTACCATCAGGACGGCGCTCTGACATCCAGGGGGGAACGAGGCAGACGAGGACTAAACAGTCTGAAGTAATAGGCCACGTTTGGGCTTCAGCTGTAGCTGTTGTACTGTATGCATCATGAATCTTATGATGATGTCGTTTGTTTGCAGAAATAGCGTTGTTGATCTGGTTGAAGTGTATTTGGAATGTGTGCTGGGTTACTGATGAGAGACACATGGTACACTGTTAATAGATGTGATTTTTATGAGGGGGAATCTGTAAAAATGCTACAGATTAAGGAAAGAACAAGTCTATTTCCTGGTTTACAGTTCGTACAGAGGTGAATAACTGTAAATTGAAATCCCTGCACGACACTTTTTATGTTTGTGTCTTTTTGAAAAAAAAAAATCTTCTTATGAATCAGTTCTTTTAGTGTTGTTAAATGACTGTATGTTGCATTGCTTCAGTGTTTTGTGTTATCAGGATGGTGTTTTGTAGCTATGTGAATGACATTAAGCAGCTTTTACATATTTGCATATACTGCATGCTTTTCATCTTGAAGAAAAGTAATTTGTGATGAGCTTTGGTTCATCATGTGACTTTTTCACCTTCTTTCGGTGATGTGTTTGTCTTTGTACTGCAGTTAAAATGCAGATGTTAGTACTGTACTTCAAAGGGTTGCTGTAATTACATTGTGTTAGGTAATGAAATATGATAGGTTATTGTATCATTTGTATCATTATTGTATCATATTTTAAGTCACATTTTCAATCACAGTTGCCCTTTTTTAACAGTAAATTTGATGGATATTTGGTAATACTTTAGTTTAGGTACTAATTCTTACTATTAACTAGTATTCACCTGCCTAATATTACATACAGTACAAAATACATATTCAGCATGATCTTATTCTACTTCCCTAATCCTACTCAATACCTAAACCTAATACCATACCAATAACCTACCATAATATCTATTAATAAGCATCAAATTAGGAGTTTATTGAGGCAAAAGTCATAGTTAATGGATTGTTAATAACAAGAATTGTACTTTAAAGTGTGTTTTACAGTGTACAGTGAATTTAATAATGGAGATGATAGAAAAGATCAAGAATTGTCAGGGTTTTGCATTGCTGTTTGATGACTCATCGGGGCATCAAGAGAAAAGTTTTTGAAATACGTGCAATTCCACATGCAGTAAGACAGAAGCACTCCTGCTTTCATATGCTTGTGCATGTATATGCGCAAGAATATAAGTGAAGTCTTTTCTTAACAGCTGTCACAGTTTTCCAGTAGGAGCTCTATGATCTTTGATGAGTGCAGGGGACAGTCCATTTAGTGTCTGGGATTTATTTTTAATGCCTCTGGTGATCCAAAACTCTTTTAATTGCACAAAGCTCCCATTGCACCTAAAGTGGAGAAGTGCAATTCACTTTTCATCTTTCTTTCTGAATCTGAGCTGAAGTGATGGAAGTAACTTGGTGTTTTTTGTCCTATTTAAAACCCATGTAGACACTGTTTTCATACTTACAAACCAACTTCTTTAAAGTCAAAAACAAAACTATAGAGAAAGAGGTATGTAAAAAACACACTGCTTGAAAATTCTCATTTTAAAATAAAGTTTTTAAATGCACTTTGATATAGTTCTTGTTTTGTTTCAGTTTGGGGGGGCGGCATTTTAAATTCAGTTTTTACAAGTTTAATTCAAACCACATTTGAAAATGATTTCAAATCTCAAGGCATTGTCAAATGCCACTGTTTCAGTTCTCAAAATATGCATGCATTATAAAGTACATCAAAACTAACAAATGTCTGCCAAATATATACATCTGTTTAAAATTTTTACATGCAGCAAAACAGGTTTAGATCACAATTAATGTGTTTTTTCATTTAATGTGGTTCATCGTCATTCTTTTTGCATAAGTCACACTATTCTTTTTTGATATTGGATCTTACGTTCGTGAAAAAAATAGAAACAATTGTGAAACATTGTAAGGTCTCATTCCTAAGCAGAGCTTCCACGGCAAGTTTTTAAATTGTGTAAGGGCAAATTAAGACTTTTTTAGACCTGCAGAAACCTTGATGATTATCCATTGTTTCATCCTCAATTTGATGTCAATCGCATTTGATGATTAGATATGCAAAAAATAAATAAAATCAATCAATCTATCAAAAAAATTTATTAAAAAAACCACAGCCTAGACAAGCACAGAATGCATTCAAGTTCATTTCCTGCTCCTGATAGCTCCTCAAGTGCTGCTCTGCATCTGTTGGCTGTTCAATAATTGCTGGCCCATCGTGGATGGCTTTAACGTGGTTCAGGGATGAGGGTCTGTCTCAGGGCCCCTTGACACCAGTCAGCGGCTGAAGCAGTGATGGAGTTCCCCATAGTGTATACAGTACACTGGCATGTCTGACACTCCATCAGGCCTGTGCTTGCCTTAGTAAAGCTGACAATGTGGCTGCCCTGGGACTAGCCGCACACATGCTAATTTTCCATTTGTCTCTCTCAGTGGAGATCCTGGGCTGTATTTCAAAACATTGCATCGCTGTCATGCTGAGATGCTACCAACAACACGAGGCCCCTCATAAAACATCATATCCGATAGATAGCCACAGATGTGGCCGAGGAGGCCTTGTCAATCCAAACGGCCTTCTTTTAAGTGACTACTCTGTCAGAGCCCGGACAGCCACCACATAAACACATTTCACAGGGAAATGATAGGTTGCCCTGTTGAAAACACAGCGTAGGCCATGATGCAAGGCGCACAGAGGGTAATAGAGCTGTAAATGCAATCTTACGTTATGGGTGATTTTAAGTCGTCCTTGTGACCAAAGGCCATTACTAAACATTTAAAATGTGTCGAGAGATATGTGAGGACTGAGGTCACGTTGTCAATTTAAACTGTGCAGAACATAAACATATTTGCTTGTCTGATTGGGTAAAAGTACAGTAGGCATGTCTTTGTGCAAATGCCTTCAGAATTTTAATGATGTTCATGGATAAATCATGCGTAATAAACATTGTAATATTCCATTTGAAAGAAAATAGTTTTGCTTTCACTGGCTTTAATGAAATTTTGGGGATTTTATTTTTTGCGTCTAAATTATACATAAATATGTTATATGAACCTGATGTCTCTATGGTGGTTAAACAAGATATACAATTGTTTAATGGTCAATCTTTTGTCTTATTTAATCTGTTGTGTTGCAAAGCAAATGGTTTGGGTTTTTACAAAAGTAAAGTTTCATATTTTGATCTCAATTTATATCACTGCTTATAAATTCTCTGCATTTGCCTGAATGCTTAGAATCTTTTAAAATGGCTATTGCTGTTTATGAAATGTTTTTCAGTGTAGTGTTTATATTATTATTATAGTCTGTGTAGCAGACATTCAGACTTCAGTTCAAATGACATTACTAAGCCATTGAATTATGAATGAATCAATAGCAGATACTTTAATAAAGGGACCAAAACAAGGAAATAAACAAAGGACGTTATTTACTTTTAGAAAGATGCAGCCAAGAAACGCTTTAACAATCATTTTTATGTGAGCAAAAAAACAGCCAATGTCAAATTCAAATTCAAAATTGTTTTATTGTTTTATTGGCATGACTGTAAAAATACAATATTGCCAAAGTTTGAAATATGTGGACAAATATAATAATACTGGAAAGATCTAAATAAGAGAATAGAAATAAAATCTCTCTCATAATACTCAACGTAATACATAAAGCTATTAATTTAAGTAACTGTGAGTTTATTTGTAGTTCTAGTTAAAACTGTCAAGTTAAGATTTGAATCAGAATTTGTGGCAAAAGAAAATAGTTCCTAACACATAACACTGTTTAAGAAACTGTTTTTTTTTTTTTAACTTGTGCTTTTGAACTGTTGTATAAATACAATGTCACATTTGTACCTGTGCGATATGTTTGTATTATCATGGTTGTGATAACCCAGAGCCCTCGGACTGACCTCATATCTGTGGCCAAATCACAGTCATGCTGCTATAGAGCCATACTGGATGGCTACTTGTGTGATATTGCTCATATATTTAACAACCTCCAACCCCCACTTTGAATTTTGAAGACTAAAATGATTATAAAATCCTATTTAGATAATATATTTTATTTTTTAGCAGTAATGCATTATCTAGAGTTCATATATTATCTCAAGTCATTGTGTGAGTGTTTTTTTTTTTTCTTAATATGGAAATGAAGATCCCTAATTCGAATGCCTAGTGAGGTTTGGGACAGACTTCACATCATTTCAGCTGCAGCAGAGAAAGAGAGAGAGAGAGACAGTGCTCTGTGTGCGTTATGTCCACATTGACGTGTCAAGTGTTAGATTAACTGCCCTCTCAAGCTCCTTTTATTTCCCTGTTCCAGGGCAACGCTCATTTACATAAACAGATAATCCCTGATAAAAATTTCCATTAGACAAAGGTGAAATGGATCAATTTTGTCTGCCAAGATAAATCTTACATTTTACACCGACAGGGTCATTACCCAGGCCACATTTCAGAAATAATGTATTTAAAAATCAGCCGATAGCAGCCATTTCCAGGTTTCCAATTACCTTTAAGAAAAGCTTATTCTGTGGACAATAAAGCACATTACAGCACAATATGATACAGTCCATAAAGATCACACTGTTTGATGAGAGGTGAGAGAAAGCTCAGCATATTTAGGGGGAATGTCACAACCCCGCAGACGGCTCTCTGCAGGTGCCAGGCAAATGTTCTATTACCCCAGTCCAAATAGATTAACAGTCCTGTTAAAAAAATAAACAGTATTTTTCTTCCATTTTTTCGCCCGCCTACACCCCTCTGTCCTTCTCAGCTGATGAAAGGTGGTAGATTGACAGGGGGTTGCAAGGTGATGCCACCAGCGCCGGAGAGAAAGAGAGAATGAAAATCTCATTAGTCTCTCCTTCCACCCCAATTCCCAGACCCCCCTAACTGACCTTGAGACACCCCCACCTACCCGGCCGTCCCTCCCCTCCCCTCCCCGGCTGAGGTGAATCCCTCGCATTGCCTTGGGTCTTCTCGGAGCTCGGAGCGCCGCTGCTGCTGAGGTCAGACACTGGCGCTGCTGAATTAGTGCCAATCCCGCAAACAAGCCTGGGCGTGGGGCAGTCCTGTGGCGGGAGGAGATTTGGGGCCTTGGAGGGCAGACGGCCCTCCCTCTCCCCTCCATATCAGGGAAAAGCAGCAGGTCCTAGACAATCTACCTCAATCACGGCACCAACGGAATCTGACCTGTGAGGATGCATCAAGAACATGCAAGAGAAAGCTGTAATTTTCATTGGCATCTGTGCTACATGGAGTTATTTTACACAAATGAAAAGAAAGTCATCATTTATGCCTTGTAATGTGAGAATTGCTAGCCTATATTAATCCGTACGATGAACTGATCCCTAGAATAAAAACAATAATTCAGCCATGGTGTTGGAGGCCAGAATGACAAAATGTATTACTGTGATAAGGGTAAAGCTCTCAAATAAGAAAAGTATTTCTATTCATTAATATTAAATGCCAGCAAATGTGGTTGACAACTGACCCATTCATTGAGCAAGTTTTTAATTTGTGTTGGTTTTATCTCGTTTAGGCCTACAAACTAATTAATACTTATAGTTTCAGATTTCCAGTACTGTTTGATAATGTTTCCGCGGGTTTTTATTGTGTGTAATAATCTATTCAAATGCGAAGGAAGTATTTTAGGCTATTTAAACAGTCGAGACGACCTGTGACGCACGTTAGAAACAAAATGAGTTACCACAGTACCATCTAGTGGATTTAGGCGGTTATAGCCACAGTACACTTCAGGACTCCAAAGAGAACGGTGATTTCATACACTTTTATTTTAAGTTTAATTTGCTGTTACTTCCCCCACAAAATAATGTTAAATGTATAAAACGGTATGAAATTATTGTATTTACGGTTGTTAAATTATTAATGTCAAATGCCTGCTATGCTAATTAGCCCGTGAATGCAGTAGCATATATTGGGGTAAACGTTTAGCACTTTTAACATTTTATGTCCTCCATTAATCTATTTTAGAAATCCAAAATGTATAAAGACTGAGTAGCACTTTAGATAATGGATTAGTCCTAATGTAAAAACAGTAGTCTTCTGTGTGATATAAAATAGCTATGGGGTGACATCTACAGGAGGAAAAATTATTTAATTCAGCATTCTCTTGGAATTCTCTATTTATTATAAGTACATATTTTAAGCTTTAAAATGTCTTTTAAACAAAGAAATAAGCATTTTTTTCAAACAATTTAGTAAAATTATGGTGTATATAATCAAATATTTGATTATATATATTTTTCTTTCAGCTTCACATAGTCCATGCGCCTATCAAAAAAAATAAAAAATAAAAAAAAATAACAAAACATGCAGACCCAAATGAACTTAATAAAAAACTAAAATTCACAATCAACAGCTGCTCTTTAAATTCCTGAATTTTATTTAGGTTCGATAATTAAGAAAATTGGGGCTTTGTAAAGTCAGTTTTATAACAATGTGCATATTTGGCATTGGGTTAAAAATTAATCCTAAGTAACCAGTGCCAAAAAGCTTAGCATCTCTGCCTGAGTCCCCATAAATAAGGATTTAAAGTACTTTATGCTGACAACAGAAGTGACACACAAAAAAACATTAATATCACAAGACATTAATCTCGTTGGAATGAATGCTAACTGTAGAAGAACAGTTGCATTGTCTGGCCTAATCTCTTGCTTATTGTGGAAACTGTTTTGCCTTTCTTTTGGACTCTAGGGAATTATAGTCTTGAGGCCAGATGTACATCTTATTGAAGAGATAATTGTAAGTGGAAAAAAGAGAATGCCTTTATATTAAAGCTCAATTCCTTCCAATACTGTTATGCAGATGGAACTTTCACTAAGCTGAAATCTCCAAATCATTGCCTCATTTGAACTTCTGTTGTGCAGAAAAACATGGTAAGCACAGCAAAAGACAGCAAAATGTATGTGGTTCAAATGATGAACTGGTTTTAAATGAAAACATTATTAAATATGATGGAATCCATTCATTCATTCATTTTCTTTTCGGCTTAGTCCCTTTATTAATCTGGGGTCGCCACAGCGGGATGAACCGCCAACTTATCCAGCATATGTTTTACGCAGCGGATGCCCTTCCAGCTGCAACCCATCACTGGGAAACATTCATACACAGTCATTAACTACGGACAATTTAAGCTTACCCAATTCACCTATACCGCATGTCTTTGGACTTGTGGGGGAAACCGGAGCACCCGGAGGAAACCCATGCGAACACGGGGATAACATGCAAACTCCACACAGAAATGCCAACTGACCCAGCCGAGGCTCGAACCAGCGACCTTCTTGCTGTGAGGCGAACGTGCTACCCACTGCGCCACCGCGTCGCCAATATGATGGAATACATTTTTAAAATCAATTATATTAATGAACATTACTTACTTTAATTCATTCATTCTATTCCCCTTCATTTCCTTCCTTCCTTATTTATCTGGGGTCGCCACAGCAGAGTGAACCGCCAACTATTCCAACATGTTTTACGCAACGGATGCCCTTCCAGCTGCAACCTACTGGGAAACACCCACTCACTCTCGCATTCGCACACGCACTCATACACTACGGCCAATTTAGTTTATCCAATTCACCTATATTGCATGTCTTTGGACTGTGGGGGAAACCAGTGCGCCCACCGGAAGAACATGCAAACTCCACACAGAAACGCCAATTGGCCCAGCCGGGACTCAAACCAGCGACCTTCTTGCTGTGAGGCAAAAGTGCTAACCACTAAGCCACTGTGCCACCCCCTACTTACATGAATGTTATATAATATTTTAGTAATTCAGACTGTGAACATAAAATATTAAATAAATTCTGAAAAAACAAACAAACTAGTGGTTGTTGTTCCATATTTGTACATATCTGACACAATGTTAATGGGATAGTACACCAAAAAATACTTTTTTTTAAAATATAATAAAATAAGACATCCACAGTGGAAAAACAAATGCTATGGAAATCACTAGGGTGACACGGTGGCACAGTGGGTACAGTTGTCGCCTCACAGCAAGAAGGTCACTGTTTGACCCCGGCTGGGTCAGTTGGCATTTCTGTGTGGAGTTTGCATGTTCTCCCCATGTTCGCGTGGGTTTCCTCCGTCTGCTCCGGTTTCCCCCACAGTTCAAAGACCTGCTGTAGGTGAATTGGGTAGGCTAAATTGTCCGCAGTGTATGTGTGTGAATGAGTGTGTATGGATGTTTCCCAGTGATGGGTTGCAGTTGGAAGGGCATCCGCTGCGTAAAACATATGCTGGATAAATTGGTGGTTCATTCCGCTGTGGCGACCCCAGATTAATAAAGGGACTAAGCCGAAAAGAAAGTGAATGAATGAATGAATTGTCCGTAGTGTATGTGTGTATGTCCTGGTTCTCCAGGTTGGGGGTTGAGCGTTGGGCTAACAACCCATCTCATAAAAACTAGATGTTACGAAACACCAATATGGTGTGGCTACATATCAAGTTCGATATAAATGGCCCTGTGAGTAAGTAAGTAAGCATGGAAATCACTAGCTATGTTTCCATCCACCTATTTTTATGCGCATTCTGGAATATCACATAAAAAACTTTCTTTGTGTTTCATCTTTATCTTCTAAGGTGCGAGTATTTTATTATATAAAAAGAAAAATATATTATATATTTGGCGGTAGTTTATCAGGAATTGTTCTGTCAGGATTTTGTTCTGTTTGACTCATTGGATGGAAATGGTGCTTTATTCTCAAATGTTTTATGCAATATTCCAGTTTTGCTCAGTTTTTCTAATCCGCATCTTTGGCTGGAAACATAGGGCTACTATGTACTGGTTTCAACATTTTTCTACATATCTTCATTTGTGTTTAATAGAAAAAAGAAGTGAAGAGTGAGTAAATGATTGAAATTTTTCATTTTTAAGAGAACTATATCTAGCATCAAAGATAAAAAAAACCCCAGCATTTATACTGTATGTTGAAGGACATAGGTGAATTTTGTCTAGTACTGTGGTTATTCTTTTGAGGAAAAGCGTAGCTGGTGACATTTGAAACTGCATGTGGTCTACTTTTTGCTCAAAAACACACAACTGCCTGTGCCATTTTGTGTCAAGGCCGCTGCAGTGGCCTGCTTGACTTCCCACTGTTCAGGAACTGGCGGTAAACTAGGCCTCGTCTGATGGCTCCAGAGCTCTCTCGAAGTGTCAGTTCCCCAAAATAGTCTTGTGACCAGACTACAGACACCAAACAAACAAAGGCACTCCAATCGTGTAAGTATCAGTCTGAGTGCTTGCGAAGCTTCCCTCCGTCCCCCATATCGTGCTAATCAGTCTCCAGGGAGTGCGATCGGACACGACACACATCCTATTGGAGCAAAGTGTGGTGTCTCTCCCGCCTGCGAGCTGGACTTCGGTGCGGGTTTCGGTGGAAACGTTGATGTGCACCCTCTGTGTGAACGGCGAGGACAGAGGCACGGCGGCAGCAGATGTCTCGTGGCGGAGATTATAAATAAAAGCGACCAGAGCAGCAGAGCACTGACGGGCCTTAGCGAGGCTGCTGTCAGGGTGGCAATGTCTTTTACTCACTGGATAGTTTCTCAGCAAGACACTTGGCCAACCTCTTCTAACAATGACTGTGTCCTTGTTATTGGACTTGATGCCTGCTCTTGGTTGGGGGCCATATCATGGGCAACAGTGGAGAACCGTGTGTGGCGGTTGGCTTACCACAAGAAACATGAGGTTGAGAGGGCGAATGGTACAGTAATAGAAAAATGATTGAGTGTGGTCCAGGTGCAGTTGTGTCTCTTCAGGCACAGGCAATGTTCATTATAAATCCAGTCGCTTGGGGCACAACAGATATGCAAATCAAATTCTGAACACATCTTTCCATATCAACTGGACTGAGGAACAAACAATTATCAAGGATGCTGTCATTTATTCATTCTTTCTTTTTACTTCGGCTTAGTCCCTTTATTCATCAGGGGTCGCCACAGCGGAATGAACAGCCAACTTATCCAGCATATGTTTTACACAGCAGATGCCCTTCCAGCTGCAACCCAGTACTGGGAAACACCCATACACACTAATTCACACATACACTACAGCCAATTTAGTTTATTCATGCTGTCATTTAGTAGCCTACAAATATTTGAGAGTCATTCCATGTACAGTAAATAATGCTCAAAAATCTATATGAAGACAGCCAAAAATCCTACCATTTCAGGCTATTTTATTCCTTGTTATAATTTTTCTACCTTATGTTTTAACAATTTTTTGACAAATACTTAACACTAGTATATACTATAGTTTTAATTATAACTGTAATAATTTTCACACATATGAGCGTATTAAGTCCCGTATTAAGGATGAGCGATTGGCAGTTGGGTGGGTTTCTATGTCTAGAAACGGTACTGGTTACACTCCTAATTAACAGGGGTTGGACAATGACACTGAAACACCTGTTTTAGACGAAAATAATTCACTACTATGGTGTAGGGCCTCCTTTTGTGGCCAATACAGCATCAATTTGTCTTGGGAATGACAGATACAACTCCTGTACAGTGGCCAGATGAATTTTAAAGCCATTCTTCTTGCAGAATAGTGGGCGGGTCACTATGTGGAGAAAAACTTTTCCTGACTCGCTCCTTCAAAACACCCCAAAGTGGCTCGGTAATATTTATATCTGGTGACTGTGCAGGCCATGGGAGATGTTCATCTTCACTTTCATGTTTATCAAACCACTGTGTACCTTTGAGGCTTCTCCACACCACAACTCTCCCGTGTACAGTATACTGACCCTGTGGAGCTTCCAAAAAAACTGTTTTGGTGAAAACAGAAGAGTTGAGGTGCACATTTAATTCCGCAGTGAGTTGGGCAGCTGTGGTTTTGTTTTTTGGATACAATCCGGGTTAGCGCCCAGAAATCCCTTTCAGACAGCTTCCTCTTGCGTTCACAGTTACTCCTGTTGGATGTGGTTTGTCCTTCTTGGTGGTATGCTGACATTATCCTGGATGCTGTGGCTCTTGATACATCACAAAGACTTGCTGTCTTGGTTACAGATGCGCCAGCAAGACACGCACTGACAATTTGTTCTCTTTTGAACTCTGATACATCACTCATAATGTTGTGTGAATTGCTATATTTTAAGCAAAACTCTGCTATTACTCTGCTAATTAAACCTTCACACTCTGCTCTTACTGGTGGAATGTGCAATCAATGAAGATTGGCCACCCGGCTGGTCAAATTTAGCCATGAAACCTTTAACACTAGAAATATACACAGTTTCTGTTAAATTAATGATAGCTATAAATTAATGTCATACAGAACTGGCCCGTATGGAGGACATCTAAATGAAATCTGTGTTTCTGCTCAAAGCAAAAAATTATAAAAATAAACTGTGGAAAACGGCTGACAGTAGCAGCTGGTTTAACAAATTCAAACTAATTTTCTAATTGCTAGCTAATAGGTTCAGTCACAAAAACATGTTGAACATTTTTATCAGGTAGGCCAACTGTTGTTATCAAATGCTGATTATTTCTAAGGGACACAAACAAAATTTAGTGGAATGACCCTTTAAAAGATAAAAGCAATATAATTCTATTTGCCTTAAAGGTCTTTGATAAAAGGCACTAGAACCAGAAAAATGTAATGGCACTCTTTCGCTGACGTGGTGGATTTGCTGCAGTCAGGCAAATTGCCTTGGCAGTGCTGTTGACAGCCTGTTGAAGAGTGAAGTGCTGAAAGGTGAATTAGGAGTGCTAATGAAGAACACACTCCTACTTGAGAAGGTAATTATCTTGGGTGTAATAGCTGAGGGAAGATTAAGTGTGATTCTAGTCCCAGAGGAGTATCACACAAGATTACACCTGAGATGTTTATGAAAGAAGAATGTCTTCTTCAAAACGTGCTGACAGCAGCTTGCCAGAAGTTGCCACCTACAGGTCTCAAGTCAGTCCATGAAATGAACGCTAAAAATGCATGGATGCTAGTCTATTGCAGCTGGTATTTCCAAGCACTTCCAGTAATTACATTTAGCAATAAGATAAAATAAAAAATATAAGAAACGGTGTAGCAAACACATTTCTGGTTGCATATAAATAATAATAATAATGAGATATTTTATTACATTTAAATTATTATAAAATAAGATTTATTATCAAATTCAAATGTGAGAGGACGGATAAAGAAATCGCTTGAAAGCATTTAGTTTAGGATTAATGCCTCAGGTTACATGTGACACCAAGTAATCTCTCGATTAGCCTGTTAGCAGCTAGTAACAGCACAACTTCCTGCCGCTCTCATCGGGCTAGTATGACTCTGAATATGGGCTATTATTATTAAAGACAGAAACGCGGATTCTTCGATGAAGACGTTTATCTGATCAATAGTAAGTTTATATTTAGGATTAAACGAACATTTTAATCAGTTTCTAAAAAAAAAAGCCCACTAACGTTACATAGATCTGCTTAGCATTTAGCTGTTATCCATTTTAGATACATCACAGTGACAGCGATTTTCATGTGATAAAGGCTATCGGGCAAGTTAGTTATTCCTTTTATTTCAATAAAGAGTTTGGTAACGTTAGTTCAGCAGGTTAATACGTTGTGTGTTTGTGTATTTTGCCTAAAGGTGTAGTAACTTGTTGGACAGTGCCAGGACGTCGGTTATTGTATCACAGTTTTTGTTCTAAATAAGGCGAAATGTGTATTACTGTATGATGTCCTATGTTTTATTTTCCACAACAAGCTAACCGGTTAGCCAGTAACGTTAACTCTATAATTACTCACGAGAAAGACATAAACAAAATGATTAACGTTACCTAGCATTGATATGTATACATGTAATTTAATCAGAAATCAATAACTAGGAGGCTCTTTGTACAACTGTACTTTTTAGTTAGAATTTTACAAGTATTATGCAGTGTGATTATAGTAATATTAGGTTTTTATTTAGTATTATTAATATTTAAATAATATTCAGTGTTTTGTGTTTTTTTTATTATTCTTTTCAGATTTCTATTTAACTTTTTATTTATTTTGTTTTCTTTTTTTAATAATTTACATCTCTGGAAAAAAAATTAAGAGAGCACTTCAGTTATTTTTGGTTGTCTGCCTAGCCATTAATATGTACAAATGTACGTTTGAAGTTAAAAGCTCATTGATATTTCATATTCTAAACTACTGCTAACATACCTGTAAATGTCCAAGTATTATTGTTTTGATCACTTAACAAAAAATAACTCGTTTTTAATAGTTTTGTGATTTTGTTTATTATGAAAATGGGAATATGCACACCAAACAAAAGTTCAAGTTTCTTTGGAAAAATGTACCAACAAAAACAGTTTCTGTTCACATGCACAAAAGAGACAGTCAGGAGTATCTTCAGCACTAAAATATATCTATGAAAGCATTCATCCATAAAACTGTGTATGTCTACAGGTCTCTGGGTGTGAGACTGGGTGACTTTATCATCATGCCATCAGCGAAGGTGCTGAAGAACACCCAGTACATTGAGTTGGGCAGTTACCAGTATTGGCCAGTTCTAGTGCCCAGAGGAATCCGCCTGTACACTTATGAGCAGGTGCCGGGATTCCTGCGTGAAAACCCTTATATCACTGATGGCTACAGAGCCTATCTGACCTCTAGACTGTGCATTAAAAGGTAAGCACAAATCCTACCCATAACCACCTTAAAACAAAGAACAAATATTTTGTAATAATGTCATCTGATGTAGATACATTGCTGGTCTTGTTGAGAGAATAACTGAATTATAGCTATTGTGATAAATGGTTATTTAAATGCCTGATATAATCTTTTTTTAAATTTTTTATAGCATTTTCATTCTGTCCAATGAGACAGTAAATATCTGGAGTCATCTATTAGGGTTCTTCCTGTTCTTCACGCTGGGAGTTTATGACTTGTTGGCAGTGCTCCCTATGTTAGGAGCATCCAGAGAGGATTATGTCATCTACTCCATAGGCCTCTTCTGCTTCCAGGTATATCTTTACTTTCCTCTTTCTCTCACAGTGCATGATTCACGTTAAGGTAGAAAATTTGAGCAGTTAAGTGGCAGAAGTACATCAACTTTGTAGTTGATAAAGTAGTTAAACGTGCGTAAAGATTTTGGCACAACAAACAAATCATCTCTAACCATGATTGCATGCTTGGATCAGCTCCATCTGTTTAAAAAAACTGATTTTAGATCAACACACTTAAGGCCTTTGATAGCAGGCTTTCCACATCAACTGTTGCCAAGGATTAGAGTTGAAACTTATGATTTTATCACCTAAAATCAGGCCCATCTAATTCTAGATCTGTTGTCGGCTGCTCTTGTGCCATCGGTAATAGACAAAAATGGCAGCTTCTCTCCTTGGCAGCCATTCTCTAAAGCATCAGGATTAGGCAAAGTGCCTTTACCACCACGCTCACTTATTCTCTCATAAAGACGTAATTATAGCATCTTTGTTTGGCTGCATACGTTTGTCTTGTGAGCTTTGGTACTGTATAGTGAAAACTCTGCATATGTGAATCTGTCCATATGATTTTGTTTTATTTGGCTTAACCATAGTTGGGTGGCAAACCATTGCCAATATGTTAGATTGCTCTAATACATACAGTAGATTATATAAAATAGACTGCTTGAAAACATAAAAGGCAAATAGGATAAAGGTCATGTGGTCAGTTCAGTGTTCCTGAACCTAAAGAAAGCCTTTGACACTGTTAATCACAGTATTTTACTAAAAAAATTAAGTTTAAAATGTCAGCAGAAGCCTTACAGTGCTTTGAGTCTCATTTGGGCAGGAGACAACAATGTATGAGGGTCAATGGGGTGAAGAATCAGAATCAGAATCGGTTTTATTGCCAAGTGTGCTTTACACACACAAGGAATTTGTTGTGGCTACGGAAGCTACCAGGGTACATAAAGTGACAAGTGACAACACAAAATAAATATGAGAAAATACGACAAACATTAAACAGAGATGCAATTAGACAAAAGAGCTCTGGATGAGGAATTGTATGTACAGATTTGTTATAAACATACAAGTTTAAAGGTGCTGTGTACAAATGTGTATGAGACAGTATTGCATTGTATATAGCAGGGGTCACCAATCTCGGTCCTGGAGGTCCGGTGTCCTGCTGAGTTTAGCTCCAACTTGCCTCAACACACCTGCCTGGATGTTTCAAGTATACATAGTAAGACCTTGATTAGGTTGTTCAGGTGTGCTTGATTAGGGTTGGAGCTAAACTCAGCAAGACACCGGACCTCCAGGACCGAGATTGGTGACCCCTGGTATATAGTTATAAGGTGCTGTGTACAAGTGCGTATGAGAAAGTATTGCACATGTTTATTGCACAGTAGGGGAATAATTAACTGTTCATCAGGTAGATGGCCTTAGGAAAGAAACTTTTTCTGTGTCTGGCTGTTTTTGTGCTCGGTGCCCTGTAGCGCCGGCCAGACGGTAACAGTTCAAACAGGGAGTGTGCTGGGTGTGAGGGGTCCAGAGTGATTTTGCAAGCCCTTTTACTCACTCTGGAGGAGTACAGTTCTTGAAGTGTAGGAAGGGTAGTGCCAGTGATTCGTTCAGCAGTCCGGACTATTCGCTGTAGTCTACGGAGGCCGGTTTTGGCAGCTGAGCCGAACCAGACGGTGATTGAAGTGCAGAGGATGGATTGGATGACAGCTGAGTAGATCTGTACAAGCAGCTCCTGTGGCAGGTTGAACTTCCTCAGCTGACGAAGGAAGTACAGTCTCTGCTGAAAAATATTTAAATCGCGTTTCTGTGTTATATTTCATGTGCAACAACAACGTGAACTCATATAAAGACATGTTTGGACATTAACTTCTGAATGCATAATTATCCAAAGACCTGGGGAGATTTCTCTGCATGAAAGACTCGTGAATGGCAGATTATCCTGCTGCTGCTTCTCCAATAAGGTAGGAAATTAAATATGAAAGAAATGTGGATGATGTGTGGATGATTGACAGGGCTCATAACTAAGCATCATAACGATCTGTTAACGAGGAAGTAGTGTGTCCCAAAGCTTGCACACTCTTCTGTTACACACTCAAAAGTATGTACATTTCCTTTACAAAAAAAGTACATACTTTTAGGTCGTAGTATAAGTATGCGATTTGGGATGCAGCATTAGTGAATGTCCCACTTCAGATCCTGAGAGATGGTGGTGCCTAGGAACCTGAATGACTCTACTGCAGCCACAGTGCTGTTCATGATGGTAAGTGGGGAGAGTGCAGGGGGGTTTCTCCTGAAGTCCACTATCATCTCCACCGTTTTGAGCGTATTCAGCTCCAGGTTGTTGAACCTAAACCATAAAGCCAGCCGCTCCACCTCCTGTCTGTATGCAGACTCGTCACCATTCCGATTGAGGCCAATAACAGTAGTGTTGTCCGCAAACTTCAGGAGCTTGATGGTGTGGTCTTTGGCAGTTCAGTCGTTGGTGTACAGGGAGAAGAGCAGTGGGGAGAGAACACATCCCTCGGGGCACCAGTGCTGATGGTGCGGCTGTCGGACGTGATTTTGCCCATTCTGACTAGCTGTTGTCTATCTGTCAGAAAGCTGGTGATCCATTGACAGACAGAGCTAGGAACAGAGAGCTGGGTCAGTTTGTTCTCGAGCAGTGGTGAAGTGGTGTTGAAGGCAGAACTGAAGTCCACAAACAGAATCCTTGCATAGGTCCCTTGTTTGTCCAGATGTTGTAGGGTATAATGCAGTCCCATGTTGACTGCATCATCCATAGACCGGTTTGCTCTATAGGGAAACTGCAGGGGGTCCAGCAAAGGTCCAGTGATGTCCTTCAGATATGCTAGCACCAGTCTTTCAAATGATTTCATGGCCACAGATGTTAAGGCAAAAGGTCTGTAGTCATTGAGTCCGGTGATCTTTGGTTTCTTCGGGATTGGGATGATGGTGGAGCGTTTAAAGCAGGATGGAACTTTGCACTGTTCCAGTGATCTGTTGAAGATCTGTGAGAAAATGGAGGCCAGCTGGTCAGGGCAGGTTCTCAGACAGGCTGGTCAAACACCATCTGGGCCTGGTGCTTTCCTTCTCTTCTGTTTCCTGAAGATCTGACGCACATTATCCTCACTGATCTGAAGTGCAGGGGGGGAGAGGGGGATGGCTGTGTAGAGAGATGGTCAGGGCGGGTGTGGGGTGTTTGGTCAGGGGTCGCAAATCTACAATAGAACATATTCAGCTTGTTTGCAAGATGTTTATTGCTGTTGATGGTGGTGTATTGTAGTTTGTGATGTCTTTCAGGCCTTTCCACACTGATGCTGGGTCGTTGGCAGAAAACTGGTTTTCCAGCCTTTTGGCATAGCTCTTCTTAGCCACACCAATCTCCTTTGTCAGTGTGTTCCTGGCCTGATTGTACAAGATCCTGTCCCCACTCCTGTAGGCATCCTCTTTGGCCTGACGAAGCTGTCTAAGTTTTGGTGGGAACCATGGTTTATCATTGTTAAATGATAATTAAGTCCTGGTAGGGATGCATAGCTCCTCACAGATACCTCATCTGTGTGTCTTAACAATATGAGTGTACCTCAAGGGTCTGTACTTGGCCCGCTGTTGTTTACAATGTACATAAAAAAACCTTCCAGATTTGAGGTTCAGGTGTCAGCTGCCAGTTAAATGCAGATGACACAGTCGTCTGTTTGTCTGCTAAAACACCTAGCCTGGCAGGTGAGCAACTGACTCAGGCATTGCAGCATATTTTAAGATGTCTTGAGTTGTCTCATCTAACTAAATGTTAAGAAAACAATTTCTATATGCTTCTCTATACAGACAGGCTTCTCTATACAAAATAGGGCTGAATTTATCTTGGCATAATTCTAGACAAGAAATTAAAATTTGACTGTCAGGTTAAACGTATTTAACTGCAAAATTATACATGCACAGTATGATATTTTCACATCTGCCATACTGCATTACATCATGACATCACGACAAGCCTCTTCAGACACATTGAAGCCTATTGCCTCGATATACAAACAAGCAATTAAAATGATGGATATGGCATCATTGTGTTGTTTTACGCAAACATAGCCTTTTCAGTTTTGATAGTTTCATTGATTTTAATTATCTTAAATTGTTTTTTAAATGTTTTTTTAGCTAGTCAGTAGGCATCAGACCTCTTGTTAATGTTGCTTAATGTTGTCTGTCTTGTTCCAAATTGTAAGACCTCATTTGGTCAATCTTTTTTGTTCTGTGAAGGGAACAAAACTGTGGAATGCTTTACCTGCTAGCCTAAAATGAGAAAGTAATGTAAATGTTTTTTTAGAGTACTTAAAAAGTGGTTAAAAAACATGTTTACATGAATAGACTTATATTAGTCATTTTATTTATTGTTTGTTAATGCTTCTTTTGCCTTATAACTTTGGTTATGCATTGTCATGTTAATGTTTTTTGGGTAATTTGTTTGTTTGTTTGTTTGTTTGTTTTTTAAACAACAAGCCTCACTTGAACAGGTGTTGAAAAGTCTGCTGTAACACACTCACAAAAAAAAACATATGGTGTGTCCAGTGTTATTGTGATGATGTCAACAAAATAAGCAAGCTGACCAAAGTCCATACCTCCAGCATACACAGAATTTATCACATCTAAGGCTTATTCAATGTAAATGAACTGAACTGAAAAGCAGGTAATCTATCAATTTACAAAATGATCTGTATCTCAACACTTCACTTCTGCTCAGGTCTGCATGCTGTGTTCTGTGGGCTTTCACCTGTTCTGCTGCCATCGCTCAGAGAAAACCAGCCGTCGCTGGATGGCACTGGACTATGCCGGGATCTCCATTGGAATCATAGGCTGTTATGTTCCAGGAGTGTTCTACGCTTTCTACTGCAATAATGTACGTGCAGGAGATATCCCATTTTGTTTGCAAAGGCTGTTTATACTAGCTCAACTCAGACAATTAGTAATTGAAAACAGATTGGAGTTAGAATCTGCCCTATTATGATCCAAAATTTCCACATTGCATTTCAGCTTGGAAAGGCATTTAACACTGAAATATAGACAAAGCAGCACAAGTATCGTTTATAGTACCATTTGTCCTGAAGCTTATCTGCATTCCGGTATTGACCCAATTATGTACTGGTCCAAAAAAATACAGGTTCTCTCAGTACCATCCCTAAATTAAATTTTGTAGTTAGTAACAAACTTTGAGATGGGATGCATACAACATTAGTCCTTGACATGAGAGCTGTTTAAGGAGAAAAAACCTGAAAAACTATTTACTTAATACAACATATGAACAACATCTTTTCTGCATAAGCAGAATAATTGACTCTGATTATTGAGTTATTAGTAAACTAAAGCATACCCAAGGTGGTGATTTGGCCACAACTGGCTCCTTTCCCAGATCTTCAAGGACACCTTTGCTGATAAGCAGGTTCTATATGGTTAGTTTAGGGTTTTAGGGATATGGACAGTTAATGTCTCAAAGCAGCATAATTCTTTGATTTTAATAAATAGCATATTTGTTATTACATACAGGGAATGCAAATAAAAAGCATTAAACATTTTTTTAAGGATAGTATTTTATTCCACTGTGATTGTTGAGTTTCTACAGTATCTCTTGTGCATTTACTGATGAAAAGCCTCTGTGTAGTAGCAATTGTGCATATATTGTGAAATAGAAATGACTGGTCAGTGTGTGCTAGCAGCATTGGTCAAGGTATATTTCTTTTTGGGCACAGCAATGCATCCTGAACTAAAACCTTCTGGCTTCTAGAGGTACAGGTGTGGGTGATGCTGAGCATACACTTTCTACAACTTAATAAGTGAGGTAATAAATGTTTATGGGTAGAGTTTGAGCCAAGTAGGACACATAGGGTTTCATAAGAATGACGTGGAGAGGCTCTACACTGTGTGCGATAGACGATTATGGCCAATGTGGACAGGGTTAGATTAATTAGGTGGCTTGAGGTGCATCGTCCCTCAGTGGTCTCTAGCAGCAGATGGTTGGCCTGCTTTTGTTGTGGACATATGTTACCTGTGCAACAGATACCGAGCAAGAGTTCACCTATTCCCTGGGAAAACAGTCTGGTGTGTGTGCACTGTGAATGCCACACGGAGAGACTGTGCATTTAGTAAAGATGCTAAGGACATTTTAAATTTCTAAATTAAACATTTATTCCTATCAGATGCTTTTTGTGACTGGAAGATATCAGTCACTCAGCTAAAACACTTCTGTCATCATTTACTCACGCTCATGTCATTTTAAACCTGTATGAATTTCTGTCTCTTCAGGTTGTTAAAAAATATATATATTTTTCTGGTTCTTAACAATATTTGAGCCTTCTGACATTTTGTTGTGTGGAGAAAAACTTTTTTAATTTTTTTAATTATCTTTAAGAATGAATATCAAGGAGTTTTGGAATGGCATGAAGAAGATTTTTTTTCACTTTTAATTGATAAAAAAATACACCCACAAAATCTAAATTATAACTAATTGTGATTTGCATTTGTTTAAAGTGAACATTTTGTGAAGTCTTTGAGTGAGTTTTGTAGAATCTTTCATTAAAAATTAATGGTTTGATTTTGTAGAAATTTTGTCAGAATCTGTAATAAAGTTCTTACTTATTATTTTTAGTTGTCTATTTAGACTTGTGGGACAATCATGATCTTGATTTTTTTTTAAAAATAAAAAAAAGATTCTCAGTTTCTCAACCGAGTCACCGTGACAGAATTGTAATGTTTGGTTGAAGTGTGGAATGGTATAAACATGAGAAAGTTGTAAGTGCGCACAGTGAGAGCTGTCGCGAGTTGATGTTCCCCGTGAGATTACTGTAACACAGTGCTAGAGTATCTTCCATAATGTTGTACGACAGTTTATTCCTCCTTTCCTGCTAGTTTGCACAATGGACCCCTGTGGAGCGGCTTTGTGCTGCCTGTTTAAAAACGGCGAGGTGCCGCTTGGCGCAGAATCTTCTTTGTTTCAAGATTGTGGTGCAGTTTTTTTTGGATCTTGGATATCCTGAGCAAGCTGTTTGCTCTCGTCCCCTCCACTCCCACTTGCTGTTTTCCGAGCACCAGCGCTTTTGGCCACGCGGCTCCACATGGTTCTCCCCACATATTGGAAGTGCTGGCTTATTGTGCCCCAGAATGCGGCAGAAATCTGCTCCAGCCCAAAGCAGATGGCCGTGTTCGTGGACCCACTCCGTCACTCCTGTTCCCCACCATATGACATTCACACGTGGGTGAGCCATCGCCACTCTCCCCCTGCCAAGTGTTTAGCTTTGCTTTTTGGATGACTACTCAATCAGCCAAGCGCCCCAAGAGAAAGAGAGAGACTGCTTTCTCCACTGCTTTTTTTTTTGTGTGTGTGTGTGTAAGTGATTTACTTTGTGTGTGTCTGTTTGTGTGTTGTGCACATTGTGATGACTTGCATGTGCTTAATGTTGTTTTGTGTCTGGTGTTTGCAGTACTGGCGGCAGGTGTATCTGGTAAGCGTTCTGGCCATGATGTTGGCAGTTTTCTTCGCCCAGATTCACCCTCATTACTTGAGCAAGAAGTGGCAGAAGCTGCGGTCTCTTCTCTTCTGTGCTGTAGCAGGATATGGCCTAATCCCCACCTTTCACTGGATCTGGATCAGCGGGGGCTTTGGTTCACACATAGTCCAGGTAACTCTAACACTAATGCTGATTTTATTTTGTTTTTATAATTCAGAGTCTGTCTGTCTGTCTATCAGTCTATATGTCTTTCTCTGTATGTCCATCTATTGGTCTATTTATCTGTCTGTCTGTCTATATGTTGCCTGTCTGTCTATTTTATCTGTCTGTCTATATGTTGGTCTGTTTGTCTTTCTGTCTCTCTGTCTATATGTCTATCTATTGGTCTGTCTTTCTATTGGTATGTCTGTCTATATGTCTATCTATTAGTCTGTCTGTCTGTCTGTCTATCAATCTGTCTCTCTGTCTATCTATTGGACTGTCTGTCTGTTTATCTGTTGGTCTGTCCATCGGTCTGTCTTTCTGTCTGCCTGTCCATCGGTCTGTCTTTCTGTCTGCCTATATGTCTATCTGTTGG